>BGPR01000531.1:230541-260844 GCA_013235015.1 Araneus ventricosus
GCCAGGTTAGCAAATTCGGTGGAGCAAGCATTTAATATTACTGAAATGGAAATCATTTTTTGGAAGATTCTATGGTTGCATTGTATTGGTTGAGAGAAAAAGGGGGAAGGTCAGTTTTCGTATCAAATAGAATTAAAGAAATAAAGACCCTCTTTCCGAACAGCGAATGGAGACATGTACCAGGGGAAATTAATAACGCCGATATAATTTCTCTAGAATGTTCACCTAGTCATTTGGTTGAGTAACATTGGTGGGAAGGTTCATTATATAGTTGGTAGAGACAGCAGATATCTGGCCCTTGACCGAATGAATTAATCGCGAAACTTCCGAAATTTCTTCAGAAAGGAAAAAAGTTAGATTGTGTAATTTAAATTTGCCAGATGAAAAAGTACCGTGGTATGCTAGGAAGTTTTCTAAATTCCACTCAATCTTAAGATTACTTACATGGGTTCTAAGATTTATTAATAATGTAAGTAGTAGAATCAATGAGAGAAAAAGAGGACAAGTAACATTAGAGGAGATAGAGAGTGCTGAGGTCCAGCTAATTCGATCTGTACAAGATTAGAGTTTTCCAGATGAAAAGTCAGTCCCTAACCTGTGTCTATTCAGAGATGAAAATTACATCATTTGTGTGAAAACTCGAATTACTGAACGTATATATACTCTTCATTTTCTTTCTCCAATCCTACTGCCAAACCAATTATATATTTAAGCAAAGACTTGTTGACCACATTCATATCGAGAATTATAATTCTGGGACACAGTTGCTTCTCAGCATAATACGTGAAAAGTATTGAATATTTGATGGCAGGAGAACTGTCCGTAAAATATGGAATGCTTAGGTTAAGTTCCGACGAATTAAAGGTAAATCTCCCATGGTTGATCTAATTTTACTACCTGGTGACCGAGTGAAGGAACTAATTCCAGGAAAGGATAGACTAGCGAGAACTATTAAATTAAAGACTCAGTCTTGTACTTTAATTCGTACTATCCAACGTGTGTTTCCGCTTGAGCTTAGTGAAAAGGACTTGACAAGTTCCACTCCAGAAAGTTCAACTGACCGAACTGTCTGTGAACTCTCCTAATCCAAAGACTCTTCAGAAATTTCCGATTGCATAAACTTCTGAGAAATCTCCCATTCCAGATCCTTCAAAGGCTAACCAGCCTCAAGTGACTAGATGTGGTCGTGCCATAAAGAGACCAAACTTAGGGACTCTCAATGAAGTTCTTGAGTAGGTATCCAGCTCCTCAAAAAGTGGGGAGGATCTTGCGAATGGCATCTCATCACCAACCAATCAGAACCAACCTAAACTGACGTCAGCTGTTGTTATTCTGTTTTCACTTTGCAGATGCAGATGTACTTGTAACTTCTCAATGTAACGTTGTGTGTTGTGTTTGTCCGTAATTAAATGTCTTTTATGTGTCACAATCCTTGCCTATTCAGTATTTGCTGGTAATTTTAGCCAAAACCAGACACCGGGTAGATGTCAGCCTACTTTTTTATTTGAATTATTGTGTATCAGAGAGTTATGCTACCATAGGCATCCTTTTCACAGAATTGACGAAACAGATATGATGCTTCATCTATTGGGAGAACAAATTCTGTACTTGAGATGAGACATTCTTCTCAGACTCACTATAAGCAAATTAAATAATCAAAGACATCAATCACTATTTGGGTTTCAACTGAAAAGAAATAGCATCCTCTCACAGTTCGGCCAAACAAATTACGCCAAATTTCGAGAAACAAATCTCATCACATAATGAAACTTCAGATTGTCTTCCTCACATATTGCTATAAATTCGTTAATTGCGGAGATACATACTTTCAAATTTGACACATTATTTTATAATCACCCTTTTCTCATAAATTGGAAATAATCATTTTAACATACATTCTTCTTTTTTAGTTGGATAAATTAAATTACACTTAGCTATATAGAAGAACGTCTGTGGTAAAATATGAAACTCCAAAAAAAGAAAACTTTCAAAGTTAATTTCTGATTATGATTAGAAAAATGGAAAATTGCCCGAAGAAATCACACTAGTAGAGTTAATCACTACAATACTTCGATTATACACAAGTCTCTGATTACAGCAGAGACTTGTGTAAATTATTCGTATGAAAAAAAGGCTAAACCTATAAAGACTGCGATGAAGAGCAAATCGTTGTTTTGTTTTCCAATACGATGTCTACTATTTATAGAACTATTAGTAGAAATTCTGTTTTAATCTTATATACGTTTGTAATCTTGGAAATTAAAATTGCGCTTTATAATTATTGAAGGAATTGATTGTGGTTATATTTATTAATAAATTAAAATAATACATAATTTTTATTTCCACACTGGTTGCATTTGCTGAGACAAAGGTGATCCAGACCACTACGGAACAGACAGAACTGTAACAAAAACTGTTCATTTAACCCAGTCCAGTGTTGGAAACCCATAGAACTGGTGTAAAACTATTGTTCAAATTAAATGACTCTTAGCATAAATATGAATACTCTTCATGAAAAAAGGCATCATACCATCATCGACTAAAGAAGACTTAAATCGTATTATAAGCATTAAGACATTAATTGCAGACATTATTCAGCATAATTTATGTGCTCACTTTTTATCTGAGATTCTTCTTTACGTAGAGAGGGCGTCGAATAACCGCAAACATTATCAAGTCGGTTATGTCGCGGAGAATTAACTCTTAAATGCCCAGTGTTGCCTTTAAGCAACATACCCAATTTTGTCTTCTAAAATATTGAAAATTCGACTGAAGCTCTACTACCTGTTGTGGCGAATAGGATCCATAATGAACATGTTATTAAATCAATTTACAACTTATATATGGCAGCCTGAGTGCTGATGAAAATATAAATAAATTGATGTTTTTCACATGAGATTGCATCTTTTTAGATTTGTTTGTACGTTTGAGAATATTATATTTTATTCTACAATGCTGAAGGAAATTCCTTATCTGTAATATAAGTTATTAAAATTGATGAATGTTTGAAATTAAAGAATTTTATCAAGGAAATATGTTTCTAAAATAAAACCCTGTATTGTCAGTTGGTAGCAAACTGTAACTGTAACCATACTTAAAACAAAATAGGATTTTTTATAGAATTTTCCCCATGTTTTATTCAAGAAATTAAAGTCAAAAAATATTTTTTAATCAATGTTTTAAATGAAACGTGCTTTTAACACTTTCACCGCGACGGACGAGATACGGACGGACGTCTTCCAAGATTATTCGCACGCGCGCTAGGGACGAGACAACCACATCCTAGTTCATATAATTATTTTTTCACAAAATTATTTATACACCAATATTGGTGGAAAGCAGCCTCAGATCTGGTTTCGAAAGGAAATAATACGTTCGCTAATAAGTTCTAGTGAACCCAAGGATACACCAGTTCCTAGAAATTATTTCATCCACCATAAATGTTCTGATGTATCGAGAATGGAAGGCCAACAGTAAATGGACACTATACCCTTAACATCAACTAAAGCTACGCCAACACGGAAGTGTGTCGTCTGCAATTCCCACTAAATTAGACGAGAAGCAAGGTATCTGTGACATCACAACCTGCATTATGTGTAGTGCCTTGTTTTGAAAACTATCATAAGTTAGATAAATTCTAAACTTATTCAAGATTTAAGATTTTTATTTTATTATTTTCTATGTTTTTAAATCATTATAGGGATTATTATTTAATTTTGTTCGGAAGAGATAGACATGAAAGGATATTTAATTAAAGGAAAATAAAAGTTTTAAAGGAATTTGCGTTTTTTTAAAACTTTAACGCCAGAAGGGAACTCTTAGCGCAGGGGCCGAAGGCGCGCCATTGCGGCGATGAATGTGTTAAGGGTTAATAATAATAACAGATTTGTTTCCTCTTCATTTTAATATAAATTTAACACTTTCATTTTTTTTAGTTTTAAATGTTATTTATCAAGCTCAAATAATAGAAAAATATAAATTTGAATTAAAAAGAAAATCAATAAAAGAAACAGAAAAGTAAACAATAATAATAATGAAAACAATATACGTTTTTTGCGCGAAAACGCAGAAGCAAAAAGTAATTGCTTCAACAAAATTTTTTAAAGATAACATGACAAAAACTATAGTATAAAATAACAAAAATTCTCCAATAATTGAAACACTTAACAAAAATGAGAAATTACTTAAAATGGAAAGGAACTAGAATGGCGCAATCATCGCGGAGAACACACGCCATTAGTTGTTCTAAATTGACAAATTTTCTGTAGAAAGGAATGACAAAAGTCTAAATTTAATCCTTTCTGTGGTCTGAATTTGTCCGGCCACCAAATAAAGAAAAATTTTTCCAACAAATTCCCTAATCCAAAATCAATAGAGAGAAAAATGTAAATATTCACCCTCTTTCAAAATCAGGCTAAGCAGAAATGGACGCTATAAGATGAAAAAAGCAATCGACAATCTAGAATCAAGCCACTAGCTCCATCTATGAAGAAAAAATCGAACTATTTCGTAGGAAAACAAACACTTGTTTTGATTAAGTAATTAACATTTAGGAAACTATAGGGTATCCGTTGTCTTTAAGTTATTATTTAAATTACCTAAAGCTTTAATAAAAGTAGAGTGGTTATTACAAATGTGTTTAATCCTATTAATTTGAGAAAAAATAAGAGTTTTTTATAACTTTTAATTGAAGACTTGTCTGAAAATTACAAAGTGAAATAATCTTGAAATTAAATTCTTTCCTCTTGTCGTAGATTCCAACAGAAATATATGAATTGAAAATTTCAATTTCCAGGTCCAAAAAATTTATATTTGTTTGATTCATTATTAGTTTATTTAATTTAAGCTCTTTTGGATAGCAGTTATAAATGGAGTTAATAATACGTTAAATCATACTTAGGAGGTCAAACCTCCTCCCTTTGGGCTCGGATGTTTGGAGATCATTCGGGTCTGGTTCACGCTGCACGGTGTCGTGGATCAAACGTCCTCCCGCTAGTACGAAAGTTTGGAGAGAGGGGTGTCAGCGCAGGCGTCTGCCTATGACCGTGGTTCAAAATGACTAGGTACGTCCCAAAAGAGACCTCGTGTTACTTCAAAATGGGACTTTAAAATAACTAAACTAAACTTCTACTCTACACCTTCTAGAATCGTGTTTTTTATATGATATGCATTTTATATTGTTTGTTATAACTTTATTTCGCTGGGCTACGCATGATATTTTGTACATATAAGTGCAGTTTCCTAATGTGCTTAGAATTGCTAACATTTTTAATTGATGCGAATGAGTTGGATATATTAAAGGTAACAGAATGATAGTTACATGATAATAAATGTATTTTATTCTTTTTCTCTATCAGAAAATGGATTAGAACCATTAAATAATTATTTATAAATATTTTACAACCGCAAATCTTGTTTCACTGAAAGTCAGAAATCTTCAGTTTTAGTTCGTTGACAGGAAATAATGGTCTCCTATCCTGTTTATCACCATTTCTTATGTTCCCATAGGAAATGTTTATCACCTAATAAAGCTAAGTCATTAGAAATATATCTATGAAAAGGCACAAGTTTTTAATTTATTAATAATCACAATCAGTTGTGTAGAATCATGGGAAGTACAATCATGGGAACTCACATTTTGTAGTGAAAATGTGGTCACGGAGACATTTAGGGTACAGTCTACAAACTTATGAAGACGTAAATGATTTGGGCTCACCCCGTTTGACAGAAAACTAATAATGTTTTAAAACTTTCATCACTCGTTTTTCTTCTTAAGAAAATTGCTTATAATTATTTTCATAAAAATATGATGAATATTCGGGAAGATATAAAAGTTTCTTTAAAACATCCTAAATATTTCGCTTATAACATGCAGAGTGTGATGCCAAATTTAACGACACTTACAGAATACTCGACAATATGTTAGAGGAGCACTGCATTAAAATTTGAAGTAAATACGTTCGGTAGCGTAGCTGGGAGGGGGAGGGGACGGTGTGCCTTGGCGGCACTTGGAAAGGGGCAGCAAAATCTGACACGCAGTAAAACAATTTTATAACCAAGAACAACAGCGGCACTGGCTCAATAATTGTGTAGATAAAATAAATTATGCAATTAATTCGCATTTTCCGCGCTTTGTCTGTAAATAGACGATATGTGACAGTAAGACTGATAATGGACGCGTGATTTCACGATCTAAATGCGGAGCTTCAAACTACAAATTTCTAATAAAATATTTCCTTCTGGACTTCTTTTTAGATTTATTTGTCATGTATAACCTTTAAAGTAAAGGCGGATTGTTTCAACTTCGCCCCAGGCGGCAGAAATTACAGCTACGCCACTGAATACGTTCAATGGTAAAGAAAATATTAGCAGTTTTGGTAAATAATGCTTTACTGCGCTGGCGCGAAACGTAGAGAAATTTTTTCATAACTTCAAAGCAACTTATACATGCCAACTTATATGAAAATTCCAGTTCAATACCTTTAAGATTTGGAAAGCTTACGACATTTCAAGCAGCAAAATTTCTGTTGTTTTCAAATGGGAAAAATTGATTAGGGTTTTTCCATAAACCAATATTTTTGAAACATAAATCTTCAAGTATTAACCGTCGAAATGCAATTTTTATTACGTATTTAATTTATATGTATAAATGGGTACTCAGAATATTCGACTTTTATAAAATTCAATATTACTGTTCGAAGATTCAAGTTAAAAAAATATTGATACGGTCTTTTATGGTTACGGTCAGTGTGATAAACCGGTTATTATGCATAGTTATCGTGGTTATTAAGTGTAATAACCGATTATACGCATTGACCGTATACATTGAATATAACGAGAAAAGTTATGGTTTATCTTCTTTTCTTTTGAGTTTGCATGCTTGTATCTAATTCGTATTCCGCCCTAAAAGGGGTTACCTTATAACTTTCTACCTGATTAATTTTGAATTATTTTGTTTCTACTTTAGCATCATCCGACGTCATTGTATAAATACTGCATTTGAAGACTAAACTAGAACGAAGATATGAAACAAATAAAAAAACTCAAGCCTTCAACTCTGCTGTTTTCTGGAAGTCAGACCTAAACACCTCTTCGAGTAACAGTCGTTGTTTATGAACGGTGAATTCCAGATCTATAAGAAACCCACTCACCTTTCTATCTGAGAGGAGTGGGCGCCAGTCGTGATTCCGCAGAAAAAAGCGTGACTCCGACACCTGCTTTGAGTGGGCCCACGTACCAGAAGTAAGCACAGGTATCAAGATCTTCACAAAGGTACGATTTCCTCGGATTCTGTTCAAACCAAAGTCCCTGTTTTCAAAACCATACTTCATTAGTTCTCAGTTTTACAGTAAATACAGTGAAACCTCTCTACAACAGCCACTTTTCCATTCCAAGGGAGATTGGCAGCTATAATGTGGCTTCATAATTTGGAAGTGAAAAATGTGTATTTAAGCACTGATTCGTTATTTCAGGTGAAGTCAATTTTAGAAATTTTCCAAAGAAAAACTATTTTATTAGAAAATTTCCATTTTATTTAAGAAAGAATTTCTTCCTGCATGGATTTTTTTACTTTTTTTAAATTTATGAATTTTTGTGTTCTTTATTGCCCCCTTTTCTCTTAATAAAATGCACAAAGTTAGAGAGAGAGAGTAATGGAAATGTTTTCATTGAAGTTGAATGTGGGACCACCCCGACCGCTAAGAGGAGTTTTTGTGGCAGTTTCTAAGGTTTAAATTAACATCATTCTATGAGCTAAAAATTCCGTATCAAATAGAAGTGGCTGTTTAGAGAATATTTTCAGCAATTTATATGCATGAATCCTTGATTCTAGAAATTGAATTAGAAAAAAAGTTTTGTGATATGTTTAAGGCATTGAAGGATCCTCAAACAAGCAATATTGCAAAAGATTTTAACAAAAGGTGTCTTCCCATTTTAAATAAAACAGAACTCTTACGATTAACTAATAAAACACTTCGATTTTGACGTTTGGTTTTGAATAGTATGATTAGATGTTTTATTGTTTGTGTGGTGTTTTGAGATATACAAAGGGAGAAAATAAATTATTTGGAACGTCTAATCCTGCCATCCGTATGAAATTTTGTAATCAGGTTGCAAATAATTTGAGAGAAAGAATACGCTATCTAATTTTTTTCATTTACTAATGATTCACTTTCAATGGTACATCTAATGGGAATTATTTTTCATTCTTCCAAAGTGTGTACAGTATGATGCAGAGCTTCTGACAGCACAGAATGGAACTAGCGGAAGATAGAGGAAAATACCCAGAAGATCGGTCATTAGAAACATCCCTTGAATACAACTGATTAGCATATGTCGTCTGTTAAAGAATAGAAGGGAAAAAATTAATCACTTGAAATTTAAAAAAGTTCATAAATATTTCGAATATTAGCAAACCAGAAATCTGAGTCATCTGTATAGAAGCTTAAAACAATGATAGGGAGAAAAATAATTTATGAATGAAATTCTACATTTCATACATCAAATCACACTGAACGGATGAGTTTTTCTGTTTTGTTTATTTTGGATTCAAAAAACTGTTTTTCAGTAACCCTCCGATTTAAGCACTCCTCAAATCCGTTTGGATTCTCTCTTAATCACAGTAATACATTAACAAATTTATAAATTGATTAAATTAATTAAGAAATAAAAATTCATAGTATTATATATAAAGGCGCAAATGCAGCTATTTATAATATAATACAGAAGCAAAAATTAGATAAACTAAACAAAAATTAAAATGAAACAAAAAGAAAGAAAAACGTGAAGACAAAAAAACAGCAAATTTAGACAAGAACAATGACAATACATCTTTAATTGTACGAAAGCGACAGCCTCAAGTTGTTGCATCAACAGAAGGTTGAAACGATAATATTTAAAACACATAAAAATATATAAAAATGAATTTCGAAAGTAAAAATTGTTCAAAAAGGAAGAAATGAATAAAGAATCGAATGGTGAACTTTATCGAAGACCACTCACCATAAAGATTCCAAAATTAGACAAGATTTTCTGTCAAGGGTAAGATTATAAATCAAAATTATACCCTTTGTGGCTTGAATCCTGTCCAAAATCAATATTTGAATCATTTTGATGAATCAAAATGCACAATCCTTAAAATATCAAAAAGTACTAGAGAGTGTGTTAACCCTAACACTCTCTGCCGAAATCTTAGATGCAATACAGACGACGCCAATATACATGATTCAAATATTGATTAATAAGATTAATTAAGAATATTAAAATACACAATATATGTTTAAAGCAATTACAGAGGAAACATAAAAATGAATCACAACAACGTTAGCAAGCGAATGTTAATGTTTAAAATTTTAATCTTAATATTGGGTAAATGTCAATTTTTTTCTTGCGACTATGTCTTTTTACTTATCGTTTTAACCACAGGGTTTGATATCTGATTTGTTTCGTTAGTCGATTGTTGTTTCGTACGAGTGTTTTGGTATGTCTTCATTTGTTTCTTCAAGTTCATAATCTATTAAATCATCCGTATCGACAAAAATTATGGGACCTAATGACATTAAATGTCATTTTAAAGCTACATCGGAGCTTTTTAAGAAAGGACCTGTCATTTTGAATCAGTGGCGTGCATCGAACCAAAGCAAGTGAAGCAATGTTTTGGTAAGTAGTTTGGTTTGCCAGACGCAGTACAGTCGTGTGTTCCGATTTTTTTCCTCTCGAAAATTTTCAGAAGTACGATTGCGTTTTCTTTGTCGCCTTGGAATGTTTCGTATAGAGCCGCTATTCCCTACAGTATTTCTGGTTTTCTCATAGATCGTGGATGTAATATGAATAAAATATGTGTTTAAAGTAGGAAAGTGATTCGTGTTTCTTATCGGCAGCTTGTTACCCCACTGTTGTCTCCATTGAGTTTCATGCTCTTTACGTAATATTTTTTTCCCGCTCACATAGATCACGTGGGTTTTCGGAGCGGAGGAGTATTTCTAGCTTTCCATCCGATCATGAGTGCGATGTTAAAAAATGCGTGTTATCTGTCTGTCTGTCTGTCGATCCGTCTGTCTGTCGGTCGGTCGGTCGGTCTGTCCGTCTGTCTCTCTGTCTGTCTGTCGGTCTGTCCGTTCTGTAAATCAAGTCCAACCCGGCATTCCTCATCAACCTCTACTTAACTCTACTTAACTCTTTCTTACCACACAGCTTTACAACAAAAGAGACACCACCAAATCCAACAATCTTGCTTTTTCCAACTTCCAGCACTTCGTCTAACCTATCGAAGCTTCTAAATGAAGCATTCCCACCAAAGTACTCATCCAACCAACATCAAGCCAATAAGAGGTAACGGTCTTGCAATATCGTTCCAAACACCGCCACACATCAAAGAATTTCAATCAAGGATAGAAGAAAATAGCAACCTCACATCATCAATAACAACAAAACTTCCAACAAAAAGATCCCCCAGCTTCATCCTATGCAATATCCCAATTTCAACAAAGGAGGCTGAAATTCAAGAAGCATTAGAGACACAGCTCAATTTGTCAAGCCCATTGAATTTAAGATTCAAATTTAAGGGTAACTCCACTGAAACAACCAACTGGGTGTTTGAAGCTTCAGCACCAACACTCAACACCATTCATCAAGTTAAGAAGATTCAGATGGGTTGGTCAATGTATAGAATTTCGGAATTTTTCCACTTTAAAAAATGTAACTTTTGTCAGGCTTTCGGTCATACTACTAAAGACTGTCATCGCCAAATTCCATCCTGCAGTAAATGTGCTGATCATCATCTATCATCAGACTGTCATTCTCCGTCATTTTGCTGTATTAACTGCCTAGTGTCAAACATCTTTTCAGGCTCTGAGTATCCAACATTCCACTCAGCAAAAGATCGTTCCTGCCCTTTTTTCCAAGCTGCAATAGATCGTACATCGTGCATCAAGAGACTACTCATAATGTGTGTTCAGTGAAGTATGCAAAAAGTGAACTTTATATCCATTGTTATTCATTGTCATTTTATAATTCATTTCTAGCCTAGTTGAAATTTTTTCATGATTCAATTACATTTCAAACTCTCTTTTTAAAGCATTCTCTTTCAGTTTAGGAAATTCGTATTTTATTCCTTACTTAGCTCAGTATGCAATGGTATATCTTTCAGTGACTTTGGTATAAATTGCCTAACCTAATATAACCTTCACTAAAAGTAATAAAATCATTTGGAATGAAAACATCATAACAAAACTGTTATTTTCCAAGATTTCTCAGTCCCTTTACTTAAACACTATTGTTTAATATCTCAAGTTGGTTTAGTCAACAAAATGTCAATGTCAAATTAAACTTATCGGTTTAAATATATTAGTTATTTCTAAAATCCAACTGTTAAACAAAATTTTCTCAAGTGCTTTTCAATGAAATGTCAAAGTAAAATTCAAGTGTATAATTTATAACAAGCTAATTTAATATAGTAAAATAGAATTGTATTGTCATAAAGTTTAATTCCAAGATCGGGTTTCAAATCTGTTGGACACCTGCAACTAGCCACAGCACTGTAAATCGTCTGTGAATTTATTTTATTCATTGTAAATCTGTCTGTAATTTCTGTTACTTTTGTCTTTTCTAAATAAAGTTGTTCGGGATACGGCTTTCTTGCGTGGGGCCTTGTGGGCTCCGTGGGGAGTTTGGCTGCTTAATCCGTCTTGCACCCATCGAAACTGGTAAAATAACTTCGGTTCTAGGTACCGGGGATACAGGCGGCGTTATGTTATGTCTCTCTGTCTGTCTGTCGGTCTGTCCGTCTGTCTGTCTGTCGGTCGGTCTGTCTGTCTTTCTGTCCCAGTCTAGTCGCAATCTTCAAGCGCGAGGTCGCGTTTTTCGCAGCTCCGCCATCAAAACCAGTAAAACATCCATAACTTCGCAACAACTTCATCTATTGTAAAAATTTTTTCTTGTGCGTGTTCACACAGTGGTGCTCTTTCGAACAGTTCACTTTTTTGGATTACACGAACTTTATTTCCGGTCTTCATTCCATCTTCATCTTCAAATCTTCAGCCGGACACCCACTAAATAGAGATGTCTGGCTAACTCCCATGGAGTTGGCCGGGGTAAGTGCCTCCAAACTGTTCCTATCTTGAATTGTATACCATGCAGAGCATTTCAGTATTTTTTTGTTTGCTTATACTAATTTTAGCCATTTTTCTATGATTTTTTGAATTTTACTTGTGTGCTCGAGCTTGACTTCCGATTTCCTTTCTACCTTTGTGTTTGCAACCTTATAACTTTCCTTCCATTTTCTTAAATTTTTTAATAGTTTGTACATTAAACATTTATAATTAAATCTCTTTTTGTTTTTTGAGTTTATCTTTTAAACTCAAAGAGTTATAAAAGATTTAGGTTCTCTTCATAGCGGATTCTCAGCTATTTTTTTTTAAATTTAATAAACATCATTTTTATAATTTTTTTATCTAATTTTCTTTTATAATAAAAATTTGAAACTTCATCACCATCATTTAGGCGTTTCTTTTTCATATAGGTTCTATTTCAACTTTCTACCTATTTTCTTTCTATTTTTAATAAATTTTTGAAAAACCCTTCAAATGAAGCCCCTTCTCTTTTTTCCGTTTTAAACACGAAGTTTCGGAATGGAGGTTGGTAATGATAGCTCGAGTTACTTTTCAATGTTAATTATTAAAAATTTTAACATGCTTATAATTAACTTTCTAATTAGCTTTTGGGGTGGAACCTTGTTTCAAATGTATATTTAAAATTTTCTTAATCTTTCTGTATATTGGTTTTCTTCATAACTAATTTTACACTTGCAACATAGCGTTTCAAGTTCTGTATTTTCTCATCTTTTTAATTATATTAGTAAAATCCGCCATTGTATCCAGTCCGCCATATTGTGCATGTTGGGTTGTTGTTTGGCCAAGACAGGGAGGCGCCTTGCTTCCTCTGGTTTAATCATAGTCACTGTTGCCACTAATCTCAACTTGTATTAAATTTATGTAATCATCATCATCAGCGCTTTATCTAAACTTCTATAAATACAATCTGGCAATGCTTAGTATTTCTTTCTAAATTAATTCTTAGATATCTGGCCACAAACTAATTCAAAACAATCTTTTCCCTCTCTGGTCTGAAGAGCGGCTGTGTGGACGTGTGGCGCAATTTTGTTTCTGTAACACTAATTAACATTAATGAAGGGTTCATCATATTATTTCCCCCCATCCTAACTCTGTTTTTTCATATACTGTTGTTTATATCACCATGGTAACCATTTGTAACTCTTAGAGTGAAATTGGTATTTCTTTGTAGTTTTCATCCTTGATTAGTTTTCTTTCTTTTCTATGTAATTAAGCTTCATTTAATTAGAGGCTCATTACTTCTCGTAAATAGGTCCCCCTCAAGATTTACCATCTTTTTGTATTAAATTTTAATTGTTATTGTTTTTCTTTCCCCCTCTTTCTTCCCTCTTCTCTTTTCACTTCTATTCCCTTTTTCTCTTAATCTATAAACCCTAGGTCGCCCAATTTTGGTACAAGGGTAGTTTAGTACCTACTCTACCTTTGCTGTATTTTTCAAATTCTCTTAATAATTATTAAAGAAGTTATTAACATTTTTAATAAAATTTTTCCCCTCTTTTTAGTCAACGTTTTTTTCCTATGTGCTTTTAAAATGGGATTTACTTTAGCTTTTATCTTTCATCCTAATAGCACTAGGGTCCCCAATTTTGGTATACATTAAGTTCCCATTACTTCTTCTCATCAAAAAAATTCCCCCCCCCCTCAGCCTTTTCTTTCCACCTTTTCCGGTTCGTTCAAGGTTTCACCTCCACCTCACCGTTTATCATCGCTCTCGTAAGTGTTTGTTTCATACATGTAAATTCTGTTGCCTCTCTCTTTTTTTTGCTCTGCATGGTGTGTGCGGATGTGTTGTCAGTGGGGGTAACTGCCCTGGTCCTCTTTAGTGTTTATTTGAATTGGGTTGAAACAGAGATTGGCAGCTCTTACAGTAACTTGAACATATAAATCTTTTAATTCTTTTAGAATGCCTAGGCGCAAATTCAGTAGTAGTGCAAACTACAATAAAAGCAGAAACGCGACTCATGTCTGTCACACAAGAGGCTCAAACGAACAGATGAGGCCTACTTTAAGGTCAGGTCGATCAACAAACTCGGCACAATAATCTAACATCAAAGACCAAGACTGGACATATGTGGGACAGACAGGGCGAAAATTTCCTCACCACGGTCCTATCTCCTCAGCCTCTCTTCAAAATACTCAAGTTACCCCAACCACGGGCAAATCTTCAAAATTGAACCAACAAAAATTACCAAGTACATCCTTTTCCAATAGTAGATTTCATTCTATATCATAGGAAGATTTGAATGAATCCCTTTTGGTACGGAATGAAACTTCCACATCTAATCTTATTAGCCCGAGGGTGTCTTTAACTCCAATGGAACCAGTTTTGTTAAATGCCATACAAAATAAAATAGAATTTGTAGAAGATGCACGCTCAAAGAGTTATTTAAGGATGCGTGAGAGATCTCCTATCGACTACGAAAGTCTGAAGGCGTCTCTCAGCAAATTCGAAGGTGGTATCCTTATGTCGGAAATCGCTGACAGCTTCGGTGAGGATGCTCCATCCATCAAATCCTCTTTAAACACCTCTTTGTCTGGTTCATCCCCGAACCCGACTTTAGCAACGAAGCCAAAACGTATGCTGACCTCCACACTATCCTGTGTTCTGAAGTCAAACCAAGCAACTCTTGGCATGGTAGATCAAATTAAGCCCAAGGCAATATCAAGAGCATTGCATTCTTCTCCTTCAACAAGAACTCCATCTCCAGTCATAGAAACAACCATTCTGCTTTCGGAACAACATACTCTTGCCCCACCGGATAATAGTATACCTAATGCTGAAACAGCAACACCAATATTTCTCCCAGATACTTCAGACATAGATGGTGCCATTACAGAAATGAGCCCCATTTCTATGCAGGAAATATATGATGAGGAGGACCTTGAGGTCCTTTTCTCAAAATTTAAGGGCAAGCCAGACATCCCTCCATCTCAGCATGTCCCCTCAGAGGTCTCTTCCCACTTAAGAGAAGAAACAAGTTCTCTCCATGATCAGGTGGACAAAATTAGAGAAGTTCTCTCCTCACCAGTTCCAAATGTGGGCCAAGCGCTACTTCTATTAGATCAACTCCAAGCAGACATCTTGGCTACCGAAATTATTCAAATTAAACCTCATCAAGAGTTTCAACAGACTCCAAACCAAGTACAGTCACGCAACTTTCAAGACATAAATCCCCTCCTCCCTCTAACTCTTCGTAGCATTCGACCAAAAAGCATTTCCGCTGGAGTCAATCTGGTAACCTCATGTTCCACGCTACTATAGGCCAAGAGAAAGAGTGGAAAATGTGTATCCAATCAGTCTGGTTCCCCGAACAAATAAAGACAGATGTTTTAAAATCGTTTGATTAAATATCTTGACCATGCCATCTGACTCGGAATGCAACGCGGTCGTTCGGTTTTTCAGAATTCCCAAAAGTTTGGAAAGCTCAGTAAAGAGAGCAGAATTAAAATTTGTACCTTGATCCGAATGCAATATCATAGGCACGCCATAACATGCAACCCAACTTCGTACGAGTTCTTCAGCTACAGTCGAGGCTTTCTGGTCTGGAATGGGAATTGCTTCAGGCCACTTGGTGAAAGAGTCCATTAATACTAGGACATATCGATTGCCTTTTGTTGCTACTGGAAAAGGTCCAAGGAAGCCATTCTTTCGAATGGTGCGCCCACATTATAGCGTAGCAAGCGACATTTAGTCCTTGTTTTAAGTCCTTTTCGAGCTCCGCCAGCGTGGCATTCTCTACACCATTTTTCAACGTCGGTACGAAGTCTATCCCAATAAAATCGCTCTCGTGTTTTGCTTAAAGTTTTCATGACTCCGAAACGCCCTCTCCACTTGCGCTGTCATGAGTCTTTCGCAGAACTTCTGGAATTCTACTCTTTGGGAGAATTAGTTGCCATCGATAGGAGCTCCCATTATCACTCTCACACCTACGGTAAAGAACACCGTCCTTAATTTTTAAAGAGTTCCAAAGAGCCCAGTATCGTTTTGTTGCAGGGCTCTCTGGAACGATTTCTTGCCAAGATGGTCGATCCGCCGAATTGAGTTTCTTCACCAGAAATAGCTTAATAGCAGTATCTTCTAGCTCCGTCTTTTGGATCTCATATGAAGACCAGGGATCTACAGATGTCGTTGTTAAAACATTTACTGAAGTATCTGTGTCTATTCCGAACTTTTTCTCGGCATTAGAGCAATGTTTGCAGATTTCTCTACTAGGTCTTCGAGAGAGGACATCTGCATTTCCGTAAGAGGTCCCTTTGCGATGGTGGATTTTGAAATCATACTTCTGAAGTCTTTGGATCCAGCGAGCTATCTGGCCTTCAGGTTCCTTAAAATTCAAAAACCATCTTAAAGAAGCATGATCAGTCCTCAGAAGAAATTTCTGTCTATAGAGGCAGTGACGGAAATGCTCTATAGATTTAACATTGACCATTAATTCTTTATGTGTGTGTTAGATTGCAAAAAATGCAACTACTTCATTTTTCGGCTTTGCCAATATTTTTAAATATTTAAATCTTCGCCACCAAAGTTTCTTTCGTATCTTGTGGCATCTTTGGTAACTTTTAAAATTCCGACGGTAATTTTTACAGTTTTATTAAATTTCTTAATTTTTCAGATTTATTTACTTAGTACTCAAGTTAAATATTAATTGCCTTAACTTTTATGTCATTTTCTTTAATTTTTCAAGTTTATTAAATTGTATATCAAATTTATTTAACGGAACAATTTGCTCACCATCTTGTACGCCGTATGAATTTTTGTGTAAAAAGGTTTTGAGCGTCTCCTGTCTGGAAATTTTTCTTTGTCTAGATTGGTTTTAGCTAAACGTGAAGAAGTGTGTGCACCTGCGGGGCCCGAGGGGCGTTAGGCCTTCTCGGTTCTTGCCCCTGCAGAAATTACCGATAATTTTGAGAAAGAAGTGCTTCGAAAAACGAGCTCATAAATGCTGCGAATGTGTTAACGAAAATCTTCAAAGTTTGCAAAGTAAAATCGTTTTGATAAATAATACGAAGAATGAAGAATGAAATTTGTTCTCCGGTGTGTGCTCCAAAACGGGGTTACTAGCCTGTATCTTTGAAGTGCTGAGAGAACAGTTCACCTTTTGTCTTGTGCCTCATCAGAACATTACGGAGATCAACGAGTATAAATTCGAGTTTTGAAATAAAGTTAACCAATGCATGAACTATTATGCAGTGAAAAATTCTACTACTTCGCCAATCCTTCGAAATTTTTGCTTCTTGTTACGCCAAAATACTGCATTTGCATCAAAGTTTTTTCAAAGAGTATCACTGGACTGATGGTGAATTCTGCGGCAGTAGAATACTGCAATTACGACAAGGAAATTTAAAAATGGTGTCTGATTAAGCCCCAAGCAGAAGTATGTGTTCGTCAAAAAATAAAATCAATATGAGAGATCTGTATTTTCCTTACAATCTTTATTTTTCTTTGCATATAAGCTATTACAGAATCTGCAGTTTTCTGGTTTAATGATGTGCATATTTTTGTTTGTTTTCTTAATATGTTGATGGTGCGCATCAATCTCAGTTACATTAATTTTCTAGTATAAGTTGGCAGGTAAAAGTTTTAGTGTGAAAATAAAAAATATTTAAATTAAAAATTCTAGTTTTCTTTAATCTTTCAATTGTATAAAATGCACGCAATGTACTACCTTTGTTTTCATATATTTTCTTTAGCGGCCAATTAAATTTTTAAGTGCCTGAAAAGGTAGGTTCTTTATTGAGTGTAGTATAAATTACATTTTATTGTGTTCATGTTTAAGCACCCAATATAAATCTGAAGTTGAAATATAAATCTAATTTTAACAATTTGGCACCAATCTAGTTTTAGCATTTATAATTATTATTTCTATAATTAACATTTGGTGCCGTTTGACAGAACTAAAATGTATTAAATGCATCGGATGATCGGAAGGGAGGCGGTGCTTTGAGAATGGTATGGCCGTGGTATTCTCAGATGGCTGCAGACGACCGGAAAGTTTTTCGCAACACCGCCTTTCATTACCAAGGCATTGGAAGGTCGCTCTCCATTACGCCAGTATGATATGTCGATATTTAGTAAGCGGATCAAAAAGTCCATCTCTACCATGAACGAGGATGGCCGCTCGACTCTCAGCTCTTGGGAGCACTCTCGGGAGATCATTTAATCCGGAAAATACAGTCACCCAAAAATTAAGATAAGCACCGGTACCCTCGCGTTTTGAACAGGACCGAAAAAAATTGAATCGATTATTTTTCTTAGTCTATCGTTTCGATCGAATCGTTTTATCGACGAAGACACGAATCGACATCCACATCGATTCCTCCGACCGTCGATTCGTTTCATCAAGCATTTATAAAAATTAATCGATATAGTTATCGATTCCTCCAACCATCGATCTGTTTATCGGTAAATCAAAGACGAATCGAGTCATCGAGCCTTCGGTCTTTTTATCGATAAAAAGATTTATTCGTCCAACAATCGATCTTTTTATCGATAATAATTAGGATACGTCGCAACGGTCGAAAGGTAAAACAATCGTTTCATTTCGATGTTTTTTATCCAAGCTTCGTCGTTTCTAAATTACGATAGAAGGAAAAAAAATAAAATCTGTCAAATTAGGATACGGCGTGACAGTTCGCTATTTTTAAGTACATTACCTATAATACAAACAATTGGTATAAGTAAAATTTATTCAATTCTTCCAAAATTAATTCAATTCATCCAATCATCGATTGTCGATAATTTAAAATGACGAGACAATTTCAAAAGGAACCGTTTTCTTTCCCAATATCAATTTTCTAAAATATTCTTACAATTTCAAGTTTATCATTAACATTTCAAAAGAAATATTAAGTTTTTCATAAGTCACATATAATTTATTAGGCATAAATAGAAATTTCACCAAAAACTAAAAAAATGTTGGAGGTAATTACTTAATTAAGTATATTTATAATATTTTTTAAAATATTCCTTTAAGAATTCAGTTTCAATAATTTGTAAGTCATATATCGAAATCCCTTGTTTGAAAAAAAATAAAAAAAACCCTCTTTAATTTATACTAACATTCCAATATCAATTTCCTAAATGTTCTTACAGTTTAAAATTTAGCGCTGAAATTATAACTGAAATTTAAAAAAGGAATCAACACAAATGAAAAGAACTACAAAAGTCAAAATTAAAAAAAATTTATTAGTAACAAAATAATAAATAATAATTTTAGTCGACAATAAATTTCATCATTGATATTTTTTAAAACTAAAAATTAACAAATAATACTTTTCGTCGGTAATAAAGTCCACACAAAAATTTAAAAATTTCACAAGGGACAATTTTTAAAATAATCTTCGAAGTAACAAAGCATAATATGTACAATATAGGTTCAAGCAGTTCGTTCATCGAATCCACTATAATTTCATCGAATTCTTTTTTCACTTTTACGTAACAGTCGTCACAAAAAAAAGACTTCTCGCAACATTTTATGCACCGTATTTTTAAATCCGTAATGTCCTTTTGGGTCAGTGGTCGCTCACAATAGGGACATTTTTCGACTTCCGTACCCACTATTATCGCTTTTATGCAGAACTTATGAAACGCATGGTGGTCACGGAAGAATTTTTTTCAAACAAACGCTACACTCACTCACCGGAGGTTTCGTTTCTTCATCCAATTCGTCCACAACGGTATTTCTCGAAAACACACGTCTCTTACACGACCGAAGACAACGTCGGATAAACTTCAATGCAAATTCGTTTTTAGAACTTCCCGAAGCCAGCTACTAATATCATAGCTACACAAGACGAATCGTTTTTATATAGGTTCGGTGATTCTCATACGTCACATTCTAATCTGGAAACGACGAATCAGGGAGGAGGCGTGATGGTTCAAAGGCGAATATCACGTCATCTTAAGATAAATAAGATATTCCGCGATAGGTCGAAGATAAAAAAAAATCTACCACAAATTCGGATTTCTCGTGACGGTTCGAAGTTTTAAGAATCGCTTGACAATTCGGAAGTAAAAAAATGTACCAAATCAGAATATCACGTGGTAGTTCGAAGGTTCGTTCGCATTTCGATAATTTCTAAGAATAAAAAGAAACAAATGAAAAGGAATATGAATTTCTTCATAACAAGGAATTTTTCGTCTACACTAACGTGCATATAAAACATCCATGGAATTTCATCATAGACTATTTTAAAAGAATCACCGAGGTAACAAGACAGAATTTTTACATTTTCACTTTAAGCATTTTTATAATCTCTTTTCTGAGTTCCTCTATATTTTCTGTGTTTCTATCATTGGAATAATATTATTTCATCAACTACTGCATTTTAAATAAATTTATCTTTAACGAAAAAATATTCTCCAACAAAAAAAGGAACAAATTTCTCATCTTTACTAGCCAAACTCATTCTTCATTTATTCGAAAGGAATTTCGTTTTAAACCTCCAATCTGCCTTCCGATTCAATGGCGATGTAATAATTTTTAATCTTGATCTTAATACTTTTAAATTTTCAAGACTTCAGCTCTATTAGAAATACCATCTTAACCAGAAGAACTGAAACTAATTAAAACCAGCAACAATCAATCGCCAGCAATTTTTCTTCATTTATGCTTAGACTACCAAAACGACTTAAAAATTTACAATCACGACAAACGAAACGAATTCAAATTTAACGTTAACAAATTTATTTTTTGGAACTCCAATATCTCATATAAAATCTACAAAAACAAATTTATCAATCAACTTTTATAAGAATCAACAAAATATGCAATAATTCTGCCAAAAAGCAAATCATTCACTTAAGAAATAGCCTCAACAATAATAAAATTCCCTCCTTTAATTAATGAATGTAAGATGTAAGTAAAGGATTTCTCATCAGAATGATGTCGACGCGAAATATAATCTTCACAGTAGGATCACTCAAGTCGGTAAGGTCCGATATTTTACCTCGAAAACGATCTTTTAGACATTTTTCACTGGTTTTTCATATTTTACCGATTTTTTTTCACTATTTCTCCACGCGTTTTAACGTTATCGCTTTTCTATTTAATCTTCAACGTTCCCAACATACTACACAATCCTTGCAACAGCCAAAGTTAAGCTCGAAACTTGTAACTCAATACCCTGTTAACACCCCTTCAACGCAAGTCTGCAGCATAAGCCTCCACAAACACCGCCGCATCCACTTCCGTCCATCTGGTGCATAAAATTTATTCTTACTTTGCTCTAATGTTATATTACATCTTACTTTTGGTTTTAACTGTTCCAAACTCCTCTGTCTGCTTCTGGTTTGACATTAGGGATGAAAAATCAGTGTTTTAGGCCTTACGGAGTAACTGATTGCAACAAAATGTCTAACTTTTTATGTTTTAGCAATTCACAACGACTTCATCCCTGAAGAAACGTTATCGTGCTTTAATTGCGTTTTTCATTTTATACTCTCATTTTACGATTTGTACTCTCTCTCTGTATATATTTGTTTATTTTCAATTTGGAGTTCTTTTTCTGCCTTCTATACTTCCCTGGGCTCTGAGAGTTTATCTGTTTCCATTTTTAGAACTCCCCCAATGACGTCATCTTCAGGATCCTTTCATAATCTTAATTCTCAACATTAATATATATTATAATGGCGAGGAACGAACCTCGGACCTAATAATTAGCAAACCTAAAATCAAGTTATTAGCAAGACGAAAGAATTATCCATTATATTTTATCCTATGAACAGAAACACTATATTTCCGGTCGGCAATTTCACGATGACCGATCCTATACGGAGGAAGATCTTTTTAGAATTCAATATAAGCCGCACGTTCGATATATTTTTCTACCTCGCGTGATTATGGAAGAAGTATATAATAGGAAGTGTAAATCGTCATTCCCATAGAAAACAGAGAAACGAAGAAAAAATCGTCTCTTATTAAAACTCGGATATTAATTCAAGGCTTTCATCTATAAAAGACGTTTTTTAATAAAAGCGTTGCAATGTTTTCTATTTCAGCGAAATTAAATCCGCCAGGTGCAATACATAAAAAATCACACGACCGTCTTTTTCGATAACCTGGTGTTCTCCTAGTCCTTTTCAACGCAAATCACAAATCAAACCGTAGAACTAAATGTATAAATTAATTTATAGACGATTTACATAAATGATAAAAAGTCGTTCATTAAGATTGTCATATATGTACGTAGGACGACGACTAATGTTACTATGAAGAATGTATCAATAATTCGAAACTGTTTAGAACCGGTTCCAACCGATAATCAAGAATGTTGAGATTGTTTGTCAAAACGCTTTTTAAACACGGAAGAGACGATTTTCCCCCCACGTTTCGACTGTTAGATACTTTAAAATGCGACATTCGGCAAGACGCCGTAGATGCTTTCAACATCGCCAGACCATTGAATTGAGACCGTTCTTCGATTTCTTATACAAGCTCTGCGACGTCGAATTGAAATTCCAAGAAAAAATCTCTTCCGAATAAGAGAAAGAACTGAAACGAGAAATCGCCAAGTTGACAAGCATAATCGAGACCACGAAACGCGACTTGGACGAGTTCGCGTCGGAAAACCGATTGTTGGAAACGGAACTGACGCGTTGTAAATCCGAAAACTAAAGATTGAAATCGGAAACGAGCCGACATCGAACGGATACCGATCCTCACAAGAACGAATCGAAGAAACGAAAATAGGAAATAATCGATTTAAAAGAGGAAGTAGAGGATCGCGAAGAAAAATTCAAAAATTAACGACCCAACTCCAAGAATCGAAATCGAAAATTCAGGATTTAAATTTAAATTAGGCCAAAATGATCCATTCTAACGACGGTCAAAAATGACGATCGATACACTGATGAAAGAAAAAGAAGCATTAGAAGAAAAGTTACGTTCTTCGGAAAAATGACTACAATCTGTAAAAAGTTCTAACGAAAAAGAAATCGAAACACTTACGAAGGAAGAAGAAGAGCGTGGGAAAAAACCCTACAACCTTCGAAATCACAGTCACACAGTCAAAATCACAGTCTTTAGAAAGTTCCATGGAAACGGAAATCGATATACTGACGACGGAAAAAGATAAAGTAGGAAAAAACTACAATCTTTAAAAGTACTCACAAAACAGAAATTCAATCGTTGAATACGGGAAAGGAAGAGTTGGAAAATAAAGTACGATCATGGGGAAGCTAACGTTAAAAAATGACGAATCACGCTGTCCGAAAAACAGTTCTTTAGCCGAAGCGAGTATGATAAACGATTCGTTGAAAAGCGAAGTCGGTGTCGAAAGCAATCAATTAATGCTTTATTTGGGTCAACTCAACTCCAATGAATCGAATTGTCTCGAGCATTGTCGTGCACCGCCGGTACTTCGATCTAGAAACGTTGCGAGAAAATGCGCGATTCAAATAGAAATACATCAATGGAAGGAATTTCATCAATACATGTCTCGCGAATTCGAAATATACATAAAAAATTTACACGAGGCATAAGACGCCTACAGAATCGGTCAATTTAAAGAAACGTTCGGTCAATTTAAAGCAAACATAGGGATCACGTGATGAACTACTATCGTCAGAGCATGTATCAACCTCCTCACCCATTGCATTATGGAAACTATTTCCATAGCAGCATCCATAGAGTCTCAACAAATTAAACATAGGAAAATCAACCGTCCTCCAAAACATCCGCACTGTCACAAAATTTAGGTTCGTTCCTATGGGACCATCACCTTCTCAAAATTTTGAAACATTTTCTCTACCACCACCCCCGTCTTCAAATTTTCCTGCGATTCCTATGGGACCACCACCTCCTCAACGTTTTGCCACACTTTCTCTACCGCCAGCACTTTCTTCATATTTTCCTACGATTGCTATGGGGAAAAAATTTCTTACGATGCCGCCACTTCCTCTAAATTTCGCTTCTAATCTCCCAGCGACCAGTTACGGTACAAATACGAACGTATCGGTACTCTCCAACCGAACCGGTTCGTGATTGCCGGAACACCCGGCACATCTTCGAAAACCGAACAAGTTTTCTCGCAAAATACTTTATCGAGTTCTACCGAAACTAACAACGTAATCGTCGCGAATAACGACCAACCATCTTAGCAAAATAATTTTGCCACGATTTCTGCAGGAGTTTTCAATCAGACTGCCAAAATGTCCCAACTGAATAATTTTGCTACGATTCCTCCAGGATTTTTCTCGGCACTCCAAACAAATTGATCTCGCTATGAGTCACTGAGAACCCGCCTAGATTATCGAAAAAACATCCCAACAAACGAATCCCACCACGAGCCTCGTAGAACCCACTGCCTCGACTGCCGGACGAGCATTCCGACAAAACGATTCTATTTCCACGAAAACAAATTCGGCCAGTTAAAATCAAATTCCCGCCGGATCCAATAATGCGGTAGCCGCGTCAGGATCGACCAATATTTATTCAGTTTTCATAGACGCGAAAGTTGAAAGCGACACCAACGAATTTAACGAATCAAATAATCGAATATCGACGGCATTTTAGAATTGGCGCATGGAATGCACGGCGGAAAAAAATCGATCGAGAAAGAATTAGAAACGTATTTTCGAAAAGCGTTAGATAGCATCGTTTTGAAAATGTTTAAAATAAATATACCGGTCGGCGAATCGATTAAAACAGTTTTGTGGGATTTGAAACTCTAAATGAAAAAATGCATGTAAAGATTAACATTAGCTTTGGAAGAAAGGGCTCAATGTGTGCGCGCGCGACTTGATAATAAGCTCGGATCCAGGTTAATTTACAGAAATGGAATTGAAACTCGAACAATCTAATCGAATTATTGAAAATAAACATAAAAATTCTGAAATTTACGTAGATAAGCTTTTATCCCTCGTGAAGAGACTGACCGATACGAAAGAGGAATATAAATTAGAGACGCTTCAAACAGAAGTAGAAACTCTTATAACCTTCCGCAATAAGATTCACGAACAATTTAATCAGTTAAACGGTTTCTTTCATTTACCAAAGCATAAGTATAAAATAAACGAAAATAATTTATATCAAACGATCCAATTTTTAATTAAATACTGATATACTTTAAATTCCACGTTGGGTCCTAGATTCGATTTTATCTATCCCAAAGTGGAAGAACTTATGGAAGAATCGAAACGTATAGCTTATACCAAAAGATTAAGCATTTTGTCTGCCAAACCGTCAGATAAATAATTTATGGAAGACAAAAATGAAAACGTAGAATATATACATCCCAGTTCATCACAAATAGAAAGTTAAGACGAAAATAATATTAATTCCCAACATTTAAATGAAGAAATTACGAACTTAAAAGAAAAATTAAGGGAAAAAGAAGAATCATTGTGAAGAAAACAAGATTTAAATGCACAAGAAAAAGAAATTGAATTTTTAAAACAATCGGAGGATAAAGTAAACGAAAGAACCGAGAACTTAAAATTAGCCAAAAAAAATTTGAAAGCGAATTAATGGATTATAAAGTAAAAGACAAAAAAAATTAGAAAACCATAGAGGACTTGAGACAATAAAAATTATTGTCGGAAGGTGAAATTAACAAATCGAATATTAAAATTTTAAACGGAAATATAAAAGAATTAAAAAGACAAAACTCGGAAATGAATACAGAATTGGAAAACTTAAAAGCAAGTATGACCAATGTAACTTGTATTTAATACTTATATATTATATTCATTATATTTTATATATTATATTTTATATATTATATTTATTACTTATAACTTGTATTTAATATGTATATTATATTTAATACTAACATATGTAACTCAAAGCAGATTATGACCAATTAATTGGTATTTCTAGAGAAAATGTGCATTTGAAACGTTCGATTCAGCAATTACAAGAAGAATTGAGGGATTATTAAAAGTTAGATCAAATGACACCGAGTATAAGGGAATATAATGAATATACCGTAATAGACTGTGAATATGATATGGATTTGTGTGTCAACGTGTTATTTCTCTATTCTCGTTTTTTATTGGAACTTTAACGAGGAAATACAAAATTTATTACTGAAAATTTAGATAAAAACTATTATAAAAAATTAGACTTTTAGATACCATACCAAAAAAACTAGACACATTCAATCATATTTTCACCCAATACGTTCAGTCGGATTTAAGTCTTTTAGATGTCGAAGTTTAAAAAAGATTTTCCTTTAATATTTTGAAATTCGAATGTCAAAAGTTTTTTAATTACAATGGAAACTAAAAAAGAGATTACTTTCATTATGTATTAGCATATAAAACTTTTCGGAAAATCAAAAAAAGAAATTAAATTTCGTCTCGATGAACTTGGCGATCAAGTATTGAAAGATGTCGTAAAAGAAATGACATTGTGTGGTATGGGTTCGGGAAACGAAGAAACGTTCGAAACTCATACCTAAAAAATAGAACACAAGAACGAAAACAAAGTCGTCTAGAAAATAAAAAAACATTTTATCCATTAAAAATACAAGAACTAATCGAAACAGTGACATTTTTGGGAATTTTCACGTAACGTTCGTAAAGGCGTTTATTTCGACGTGGTGTCGTCTGAACCATTCGAACATTTTTTCTACATTGGATATTTGTTCGTAGAAATTCGAAACGATCACGTTGTAGTTGCAATTTTTAAATTTCTCGTGCAAGGTTTTTAAAAATCGCATTTCAGGAAAGAGTGAGGATCTACCGTTTCGACGCAACGGATCAGAGCTCGAGGAATCGTTTCGTTTTCGTATTTTTTCATGCACAGCGTCAGTTTATATAGTTCCAGGATGCAACAAGAACAAAACGTCAAGTGGGAAGGCCAAGTGTATAATTCGTTCAGCAGTTTAGCATAATCTCGAATAAAAAATACATATTCGTGTCTGCAATCGTCTTCGAAACGGTGCGTCGGCCTCGTTTTTTCCTTCTAAATCGTTCACGACGGATTCGACCATTCCGAATTCATCTCCGGGCGTCGTGATTTGTTCCAGGTCCGTCAATTAGAATAAAAACACACACTTTCTGCATATATTTCGAGATGGTCGTCGTCGAATTTCGACGACTTGAAAAAGGTTGAACAGTTGACGAACTGAGTCGTGTAACGATCCAGAATCGTTTCGATCGATTTCTGTTTCTTTTGTTCGGGTAATTTATCGATCCACTCGCCAATGGGTAAATTTTCGACGCGTTCATCCGAATGAAAGAGATCCTATATAGTTTCGAAATATTCGAACTTTTTTTTTACAAACGTTACGGAAATCGTCAGGATTGAAGGTATATTCGTCTCGAGACACGATACAGAGTACGCATAAAGAGTTTTCGTCTCGATCCGAAATTCTCGTTAGGACAAGTGTCGATTTTCAAATACAGCGATTTTCTATTGCACTGACGATGAAATTTATAACGGCAATCGGTTTTGAAAAACCCCGTAGTCGTGAGCTCTCAGCTCTGATTGAGAATTTGACAAGTCACGACGTACGATGATTCTTTTCGTAACTAACTTTTAAACTAAGGCTTTATCTCGTACCGTACGTTTGGCACCGCATAATCAATAATGGTTCTTGCGCCAGTACACCCACTGAATTCAAATCAAATTATAATTCTTGTAAGTACGGATAGATTGATACTCGGAACATTGATAAACTCCATAAATTTTGATAATTGGAATAGTTCAAGATGTTCACATCCCCTCATATATATGCCACTGTAACCCTTAGCACACAATATATTTTTCGGCCATATTAAGTCAAAAGTTAATTTACAAAAGAATGAAACTGCTGATGTTCTCGTCTAAGTGAATTTTACTCCAAGTATGTGTTGTGTGATTTTTTAAAATATTTACGTTTTCCTGGCAGGGAATCTCCTCCAAAGGTAAGAAAAGACATTTATATTTTGAACTATATTAATTTTTGAGGTTTTTCAGCAAGTTTTTGCGTGACCACTTGTTTTAAGTCATATTTTACCACATTAAAAAAATTAATATTTTTGCAAAAAAAATTAGATTACAGTCTAATGAGACCACAAGCAACAGTATGAAATGAAAAAAAATTAAGAAAACTGTGTTGGTTACCTTTCTCCAAGCTGTCCTATATATAGAACGATAGTAAAATCCGCTACTACTTGTTTCGCAGTCATACATCTCGGTTTTCTTTGAATGGCAGGAAACATTCAACGCATTTTTGACAAATAGTTAATTGTTTTTTGTGCAGTTTTTAATCTGACAACGGCGTTGTTTACCGTTTGGATTTTTTACAAGAGTGTTTTCACTTCTCAGTTTCAAGTGATCTGGGTTTTTTTGCTGAATGCCCAAACTCCTTCCTGCAATATTTCTAGGTACGCACAATCCCAAATAAGATATTGTAATATGTCGACGGAATTCGAAGAGGTCTAGAGTTTGTTCTGGAGCATTAAATTTTGAAAGCTTCCAAGCTGCAACTAGTAATGTCTCAAACGCATTTATGAATAATGGCCAATACTAGTTATGCTAATAGTAATTCTTCGCTTGCAGGCAAAATTTTTGCGCTGATAATTGGTAATATTCGAGAACTTAAATCTCTTACTTTGAAGTTAAGTTTTTTTGGTGAGACTGAAGAAGTGATTAGCAGCTTCTTATCATTTTCTTTCATGTAATTGTAACAATGTAATAACATTGCTTCATCTTTAATGTTTTGTACGTCTTCTAAAATAAAAGCATCGCTATACCTAATCTCGCTTACAAAGTTATTCACAGTGATAAAAATTGAATCGTAAATATGAGCAAGATGAGTTTTACCAGAGCTTTTAGGTCCAAAAAGAATGAGACATTTCCAAGATAAATCATCAGTTACTGAATTATATATGTGCTTATTTTCATCTAAGATGATGTAATTTTGCCGACTATAATCAGCTTGATTGTTGTTAAATAAATTTAATTGCGCATTAAACCTCTTACGTAACCTCTTTCTGATAGTAATTTTAGCGCAGAAATTTACTTACGCTCCTCAAATATCTCAGGTATTCTGGGCTCATTTCTCCTCTTACCATAAATTGATTATGCAAAAGGTCTGTTAGCCGTTTTTAATTCCTTGTTTTGTTTTCTGCTTTTCGTTACCTTCGAATTACTCTAGGATTGCTTTTATTTCCTTCATTTTTTTACTTTTGGCTATATTTGTATGATTTTTATCAGTGCACTGTTCTTTGTTGTTTGCTTAGCTGCTGCAATTGCGCGCTTCTTAAAACATTGTCGTAATTTTTTCTAATTTTTTTAACTTTATTTCTTTCTATTAAAAAATTCTTTAGTTATTTTACTTTAATTTTATTGTATTCTAATTAAAATATATTTTCTTGTTCTAGTTTTAAATTTTACTTACTTTGTAAAAAAAAACTTTTTAAAAATTTCTTTTATTTTGCTATATTTTTTAATTTGCTATATTTTTTTCTTGTTGATTGCTTACATGATTATGCGTACATTTACCTGACCCTTTAGATAATTAGATATGATGAAATCCACTTTGGAAAAATAATTTGCAACTTTTTCTCTATAAGAAACAGGAACTAAATTATTAGTTTTTTTCTATAATTAAAGGCCAATTACGTAATATATAGAAAAACACGACAGGAGTAAACATCATTAATGATACCGTGTTAAAACTTGAAGTTAACACTTGGATTATAAAGTTACTAGCGATATCAAGCGCATTTATGAAATAAGATGCATAGTCGCTGTAATTTTCTGCTAGATTTTTAGATAGGTGATCAAATAAGCTATCATCGATTTTTATATCAAGAAATTCTAATATAGAGGGGATTAGTCTAAGTTTTAATGAAGGCACTTTACTCACTAAGAAATTTAATATTGAAGTAATTTGAACATATATGATAAGTGAAATGAAGGTTACAACTAGTATAAAAGCTATTAATAAAACAAGTTTTATAAAAATTGCAGAACATGAACGCGGTATTCTATACTTTTCAAACTTGACTACTAGCGGATTAAACAAATATGCAACAACAATAGATATTAAACATGGAAAAATCATAGGACGCATCAAGAATAACATCCCTATTATAAAAAGCAGTATAAAACAAATAGTTATATGACTTTTTTGCATACTTTTAAGTAGTATATCCGTGTTAGTGTCTGTATCACCGGTAAGGCGTGCTAGTGTCTGTATCACCGGTAAGATGTGCTAGTTTCTGTATCACCGGTAAGGC
>BGPR01000531.1:272214-386208 GCA_013235015.1 Araneus ventricosus
TCATGCTTCGTTTCGGTGCGTATTGCTATTTATTTCTATTGTCGAAAATGTTTAAACGGTTTTTTTCTCGCTTGGACATTATCTGCTCATAAGTACTGTAACGATCTAAAACCCCAAAAGATATCTCGATGCCTAAAATACCACCTTAAAATTCACAAACCTAGGAAAAATTTGATCACCCATTCTGTGTGTTTTGCTTGATTTCAGGCTTAACAAAAAAATGACCGTCTTACCTTCCCTCTCACAACAGCTATAATTCGTTAATTGAAAGACATGAAGCGGTTAGTTATACGATCATTGTCACCGATGTTGATGATCATTTATTTCAAATGAAATATTAAATTGGAGGAAAATGTCTGTCAAATTCTTAAACTACATTGGGTATTGACGCAGAAAAATTCTAAAAGACCATTCTATAATGCCGATAGGTAGAAAACCTAATAGGACTTACTATTTAGACAGCTGCCACATTTGTAAACAACAATTTAAAATGGGCGAAATCGAGTGCGAGATATTGTCATTTGGTGATGGCTATATCGATGGACTAGCAAATCAGTGGTGTAATCTAAATTATAGAGCTTATACTTTTTCGTCGGTGGTATTCACACGCCTTTCGAGTACATACCACCCCATTTTAAAATTACCTTCAAATTTTAGCAAAGTTAGTAAATATAATTCCAGATTAATGGAGAAATTTACTATGTTTTCTTGGGAGATGCTCTAAAATTTATCGACCTTTCAATTTCTCGATTCCTCTCCGATGTTTTGGATTAACAATCTTAAAACTTACCCGATCATGAATTCTCAATTTTCGAAAGCTATTTATGGAGATAGAAGAAACGATTTCATAAACAAAAATTTCCCCTTATTCATATTTTGACACGTTAGAAAGTTAAAATGATTCACTACTCTCATGAGAGACTTCTATTAACATTTTAACTAACACCCCAATCAGCAGAGGATATCAATCTGCCCAACTAGTATACAAAGACCTTAAAAGCAAAACTTTGGAATTAGTAGTTACATCAGTATTGATACCATAATGCTCGCAGAAGATCCACATCATTTAGAAGAAAAGCAATGCGTTACTACGATTTAGACCTATACACTTTGCTTAACAAGCGCAAGATTAACATGGACGCCACTTAGAAATTCACTAAAATCGTACAATCTTAACTCAAAGTAAATGATTATATTTTAGTTCGAGATGCCAATGCGTGGTGGAAATTTGTTTTTTTGGTTTGAAACGTCATTGCCGTGGCCAATAATCATATTTAGAAAAAGTTATTGATAAAAGATACCCATAGCTATATCTAGGCTTAGATCGCCAATAATTTATACGTGGTTTATTATGAGCCAACCACACTGTTGGAATGGTACGTGGTTGACCCCTGGAAAGAAGTAAACGATTTTGATGTCTTTAAATACGATAGAATTTCGGAAAGCAAGTTCATCATTGAAATTATTACTATGTCCAAAAGGCTTCAGCTAAAACTAACATGTTACCTCTAGCGCCAGAGTGTTACAATATCCAGCTATGAAATCTATCCATATTCAAAAGACTATCGCGATAAATTTAATCTAAACACACTCTCCCGGTAAAACTATTTAGCAGCACTTTATCTAAGAAAATTATATCACACTATATAAATTTTCAATTTACATCGAAGAAGGTATGATCAGTTGAAAAATATCTAGGATAATTAGCATTCAGACAAGACTGAGCTGGCGGGTACATACATTTTAACATGAGAGACGAAAGAGTAGACAGAATTTACTCGCTGCATTTTGTAAAAAAAAAATGAACAACTCTTTCTTCGGACGTCTCATAGCATCAATCAGCAGAAAAGAATATCTGTTCCGAGCTTCACTATTGATGAATTGTAAAAATACCTCTCAAGTCCTCAACTAGAATTTTTTTGAACCAATTAACATATTGTGGAATTTTATAAATGCGGAAACCAAATTTAATTCTTGATATAAACCGATTTACGATTATTTTTCATACTTGAGCTTTCTAAATTGCATATGACAAATTATATTAGTATGAACTTTAAAAGATATGTATGAAGATCGTTGCGAGCTTCTATTATGAGCTACGAGTTCGTTATATATTTCGATTCAGAATCTCGAGACATATTTTCGACATGAAAGAAAAAAATTCCAATATTCGATTTTACCTCAATTATCCTTCTAGATCGTACTTATAGCAATGATTCAAACAAGTAGCCTATGTTGATTGATTGTAGCATTGTTGAGTTTAATAGAACTTTGGAATCGGAGCTAGACTAGCTGGCAAGTACAATGAGTCAGCTAGGCTATTTGATGAAGCGATCGCCCATAGAGAATTCGTGGTTGCAAATCTAAAATGTATGCTTATTCTTTCAGTGTTCGAGCTGTAAAAAAAACTAACAAGGGGTGAAAAAATCTACTTTGAAATTTTTACTCTAGAAATTAGGAAACGACTTTGGAAGAAGAATACTTCCAAAGAGCAAGAACAATTTAATCATTTTCAAAAAAAACACATATTATACCAACGCAAAATAAAATTGGTTTGTCTGATATTTGATAAAAAATTTAAGAAACAGATGGGATTAATTCTCTCTCCTATGAGGCATTTCTTATCCGATCAAGGAATTAATTAGTATTATTAGTTTATACTGTTTTTCATAAAAACATTGTCTTATTTTATACCTTTGGTTAAAAAGCAGTAGCGCTAATGACTTTCATTATTGCTTTTATTTTTTTATTTGTGTATTGATTGTGCTCAGTGATCTAGCTCAACTTTTCGACTTTTGTATAAACAACAAACACATGTATGCTCTCTATTATATTTTCTTCACTATTCTCTAATTTTTATTGTGTGTTTTCATGCTTTTCTTTATCGTGTTTGCTACATGTATTTCTTTGAGATTTTGTCCAATAAGATTGGGCTTCCTCTGAGGGAGCCTGCCTGAGACACCTTTGTGAATTGTTTTATTCACATCCTTCACATCAGAATTCTCAATCAATCAGCTGTTATCAGATCATCTATCGTAATTATCACTGTCTTCCTCTTCAACTAATATACTAAATATTGTCCATATTAGTATTCTCTCTGTTGCTGTTTGGATGCGAAATAGTCACCAGGATTTAATTTTAAGATCAAATGCTTGGGTGATATTAGGATAAGATTTTTGTTATATTTCTCATTACGGGTTCTGCTTCGAAGGAGGGCCTGTAGACTTTGAGCTCATTTCCTTTTATAGTACAAGGGGGAATGAGCCTGCAGTTCACAAGGCTAAATGTTTCCAACTACTATATTCAATCAGCGTGTCTGGATTGAGCTGAAACTTCCACGAAGATGGTGAAAACGAAGACAAGTTAAAAGGTATATAAGTTGGACATTCAGAAAGTTCTATAAAATGTGAACAATCGTCTACAATCTCCTCTCGAGGAAAAGCACGTGAGTGGGGTAAGAACTAAATCTGAACATTAACACGCGAACAACATTTTAAAACTGCTATAGTTGTTAACACACCATGCAGATGAGACAGAAACTTAACGAAGCCCTCGAGGCGAGCCAGGGAAACTAGCAAACCTTCTACGTGAGTCAAACACTAGCAAACCTTCTACGTGAGCCAGAAACTAGCACGCCTTACCGGTGATACAGAAACTAGCACATCTTACCGGTGATACAGAAACTAGCACATCTTACCGGTGAGCCAGACAGTAACACGGATATACTACTCTTTTAGAATAGTCAATTTACTGAAAAATATACAGTTCATTGTAAATACTATCTATTCATTGTTTTATCAATTTTATTAAGTATTAGATCAGTCAAATCTTCACCCAATTCTTGACTGAATAAAACTTCGTTATGGGAACTGGCTCTAGTTTTTTGAAAATTAACAATTTTGATAAATTTTTCACGTAGCAATACATCATTTTCTATTGCGTGGGCCGATTGTGCAGGTTGTGGTATTAAGTAATCTCCTTTGCTATTAATAACTAATATTGGCATATTCAATTTTCCCTCATCTTGCAACTTTCGTATATCTTTCACTAAATCAAAATCTAGATCTAAAGCCTTTAGCATTTTTTTAAAAATAGATGAGGACAACATACTTAAAATTTTTGCTTGAGGGATCGGAAAATGCCCTAGTGCTGTATGAAAAGAGTTGAAAGTGCTAGTAAAAAACACCTCCAATTTTAACGTTTTTGTCCGCAAAGTGTTTCAAAACTGCCGATGCAACTGCTCCTCCAACGGAATGGACAAAAAGAATGTTTTCAGACCTCACACGCCTGTCCATTAATTTATTGATTTCTGCTATCGAGGGCTTAAGCAAACTTTGATATTTATTTATAAAGGGAATAAAAACAAGCATTACGGATAAAAAATGCAAGTTAGAGCAGCTAAGCTTCCTAAACGAACTACTCCAGCTGTTAAGGGGTTTATATGTAGTAATATTACAATGGGTGCTGATACAGATGCCACGAGAAACAAAAGCTAACTGCAGCATAAGTTATGTAGTTCTGAAATGCACTTGGATATTTATGTGCATGGCTATTATTCAATGCTTTTAAATATTGTACATAATTGTGAGCACTTATTGCACCCTATTCCATGAACGAATATAAGGAAGAGGAAAGAATATAATAATTATTAAATTTAGTAGTGTGCATTCTAGCATCATATTATATCTTAACTAAGATAATACACTCTTTTTTTAAAAACTGTAAATAACCTGTTACTATACACTTACGCTGAAAATGATAAATATGCACACTAACAGACTTTAGAAACACAAAATAGCAGCATTAATAGTTGCAGTAGGAGTAGGCGGTAGATGCACTAACACAATTCCTAAGCAGTATACAAAACTTGCAGGTAAAGCTGTTTTATTTCATACAATTAAAAGATTTCTGACTAGCCGATATATAGATTACATAAGAATAGCAATTAATAGAGACCATGAAAGGTTTTATAGGGAAGCGATGTAGCTTTTGTACAATTATTATTTAAGTGAAAAATCAGCGGTGCACTCCTTCCAGCGCGTGACGCTGGAATCTAGAAAAAAAGAAAAAGAAGGGATCAAGCACTGGGATGACAGGAGGTGTAGACACTAAATTATTAAGCTAACTAAATTACTGGTGATGTTGCAATACATGCAATCGTTGATGCAATACTCGGAGCACTGGGATGTGGCGACATAGGAGAGCACTTTCCTCCTAGTTCCTCTGAATGGAAAGATTGCGATTCATCTCACTTTCTTGACTTTGCTGCTAAAACTGAAAGGAAAAAGGGTACAGCGTGTCTAATTTAGATATTACTATAGTTTGTGAGGAGCTTAAAATATTGCCTTACAAAGTAGAAATGAAGAAATTCATATCAACAGCATTAGAAATTGATGATGAATTTGTAAATATCAAAGCAAAATCACTGCAGAAAAATTAGGTTCTATTGGAAGAAATGAAGAAATAGCTGCTTATGTTTCTGTGTTATTGCATAGCAACTTTTATTTGGAATAGAAACGAAAAAACTTCCTTGACAAGCTTCGCCAGCCCCTTTATCATAACAGTGAAACTATCTATCTTCTCTGTACTGATTAAATGACAGAATACTCAAAGTATTTGGCGTCTCATGTTTGATTTTTGCACTATGTACACTAGGGTGGATCGAAAAGTATAGGAAAAAAAATTTTTTTTGAAATTCTTTTTGGCATGGGGCGGGAAAGTTGTGTCTTAAGTATATTAGTTTACATATATTTTTTTATTGAAATCCATTCATATCTTCCGGTGCCCCAAGCGCCTCAAAAATAGTTAAAAATTGAATTTTTTATGAAAATTTACAATTTTTTTTGTTTTGTTTTGAAATTATTTTTGGCATGGGATGGAAAAGTTGTGTCTTAGGTATATTAGTTTACATATATTTTTTTATTGAAATCCATTCGTATCTTCCAGTGCCCCAAGTGCTCCAAAAATAGTTAAAAATGACATTTTTGGGGGGAAATTTATAAAAAAATATTTTCAAAATTTCCTTTAGCGCCGGGTAAGAAAGTTTTGTTTTCGGTATATTAATTTGCGTTTTTTTATTATTATTAAAGTTCATTCATATCTTCTGGTGGCCTGAAAGCCCTCCAAAAAGATAAAAATTGACATTTTTACAAATATCTATTAAAAATTGCGAATTAATGAAAAATATTTGAAAAATTGGCAGATTATTCAAGTATTAAAGTGTAAACTTATAAATAATTATAATTTTATAATAATACATGAAGTATAAATTTAATAGTCAAAGCAATAAATCACAAAACTTATAAAAAGTGAACTTAATTATAGATTTTTTAATTCTATTAATTTGAAGATTTACATATTTCTAAAGGATGTAATCCTTTTTGTATTATAATGCTTGATAAGACTTCTTGATTGTATCCTATTCAATATGAAGCCGTGTCTCTTCTCTTCTCCATATACACTTTCCGACGCTTCAAAGACTATGAGAAAACACCTTTCTACAGCTTGGGTATGGCATGGATATTTTGACCATTCCTCTGTCTAACTTTTACCATGTTCTCTATTTATTTAAATGGCACATTCATCAAAAGAGGTGGCTCAAATGTCCAACTCGTTGCCAGTTAATAAGTGCAAAAAGATCCTTTGCTTTAAAGTCTATTTTTGGTACTTGAAAAATTCTTATTCTGATAATCCTCTGTTTTCATATCTAGCACAAATTAGTTTCCGTAGTGCTAAAGACCTTATATTCTCTCTGTTATTTGTGAGAATTGACAATAGCAAATTTTCTGGATGACAAAAGAAGCTTTTTCGTTGAATAAAAGTGTGTTCTATATTTCTTAAATTGGGTTCCAAATATCTAAAAAATGAAATAAGTCTCCAAATATGCAGCGCTCCTTCTGTTATGGAGGGATTTGTCTTGACATGGAACCATACAGGTTGCATATACCTTCATAATATATGTTGCAAGAATAATAAGATTGTCAGATAGTTTTTCTGTGACCACATACAACCTTAAAATTCTACCTGCAATTGTTAGCCACCTTGAGTGAACAACTGGACCAGGCTTTCTTAATGCCAGGTCAGAATAACATTCACCACTTGATATCGCTAGGCAAATATCATATAGATATTGCTGATCATTGCTGAGAACCATTCTATTTATATTATGTGGCATATTCTCCACATTTATTGAAGAAAAAGGAGCTACAGGTAGTTGTTCCTCGTAGGTTTTGATTGCTTTACGAAGTGGTCGACAAAATTCTTTAGGACCAGCTGTTGCCCATCCAAAGAATTTAGTAGATGACGGAGGGATAACTCATTTGTTTGAAGCAAACAAATTCACTATTGCAATGGTCTATTGAGGCAAGTTCCATCAAGCGAATAATACCTCCCTTGTGCCCAGTATTAACATTTGTTCCATCGCATCCAATTACTGTTAGCTCATTTAATCGCATATTATGTGTTCCAAAAAATTGAGTATTGCTTCTTTTATGGCTTTAGCTCCTCCTGTTGCAGCAGTAACATGTCCGATATACACAGGTAGGTTCGTTTACAAGAGTGTAATGCTCCTCTTTCGTGGTCTTTGGGTAGTACCTTGTGTCCTTCTTAATTAGCACTTTTGTGTTTTCTTTCCTCCCATCGAAATATAATCCGGTTAAAAGAGACAACGACACTGTTAACTTAGTAGACTTTGCAACTGCATTTTAAAGCTTTTTACGCTGTCTACGAATTTTATTGCGATCTACCACATGCGAAGCTCGCCTTCGTGTACAATTCCAATGTCTTGTAGAACAGCACTGGCAAATAAAGTAGCTGTTCTATCTGAAACTCCGTATCGATCACATTCCATTGCTAAGGTAAGGAAATCTAAACGATTTTATGATTGATATTCCAAGGTAATTACATCCATATCTGTATACAAGGACGAAGACATAGTGTTGAGCTCAAGCAGCTCCTTTGATTGAGCATGAGCAGCATCATTTTAAACCGTTTTACGTTTTATTCTTTTGTCTTCCATCTGCTTTCTTTTTTCCTTTTCTCTTTTTTTCATTAGCAATTACTTCCACTTCTCCAATAACCAGTTTCCTTTCTAATATTCGATCTTTTATAAACAATCACTTAGCAAGTGAAATGCTCATGTCTTCTTGAAATTTACATTTATCGAAATGTGTACACTTACAAAATGTGATATCGAACAAACACGATATTTTTTCAGTACGATAATTTTTCAATTTTTGTTGGTATTTTTTATCATTCCTTCGCCCTCTCCTCTACGTTTCTCCTTGTAAAATCGTTTCTTTAACGCATTTTTAATTTTTGATTTTTAATTCGAAATTTGCATAAAAAATGTTTTTTTGCAAATATTTAAGCGTTTTGGGGCACCGGAAGATATTAAACAAAGTTGAAAAAATTTTGCATATATGCTAATACACTTAAAAGACAACTTTTGCACCCTATGCCGATTATTTTATCCAAACTTTGATTTTTCGATCCACCCTAATGTACACTCTATGTATTTATCGAATTTCTAGGGTTTCACCTATACAAGCTGAAATACGCTTATAAAGCATTTAAAACATCAAAAAACGCCAACTTAAAGAATGGATAGTGTTATTCACAGGAAGCGAGTTTGCTAATATCAGTTGTTAGTCTCGTAAGGTAGAGACAGGCAGCTTGAGTAACACTTGTTATGAAGAGCTGCTGGATAATGAGCTAAAAGCGTCCTGGCTTATTGCATGCAGTGGAATTTCTATGAGATAGAGCATTTTAGAACTGACGAATCTTACAAGTTAAAAGAGACATTTATTAGACGACCACATTTAAGAACATATTTACATATCACATCTTATACGTAAAGCAACAGCTTACATGGCACTGAAGTCAGTCTCCGAGGAGAGAATGCTTAGAGGACCGTACCTCCTTTCTTTTCTTTCTCTCTCCTTCTTTTTAAATGACATAGTAGAGACAAGTATATATACTCTGTTAATAATCAGATCTACATATCAGCAGCGGGAATCGGATAGACAACGTCATACGATTCCGATTAAATAGCTGCTAAATATGGATGCTAAGTGAAATGATTAGTTTAAAGAAATGACTTGAAAATCTTAAAGAAAGAATGCTTCAAATCTTAGACTAAAGGTACGAGAGACAATTTAGTAAAAATGCAAGCTTCTTAGCTTAAAATGCAGAATTTCCTAACAGATAGTGAATAATTAGCTACCCTAGGGTTTCTTTTGTCTTTTCTTCTATTTAGTAAATTTCTTAATGTTTACAATTTAGAATAGTTGCAGCTTAAAAGCATATGATCGCAGTTATTAAACGTTTAGAATAAAAAAACGCCATACTTGAAATTATAATGTAACTAACTAACCAACCACGGAGCTTCTTTTGCCTTTTTTTTTAATTTGGTAAATTCCTTAAACATTTATAGCTAAACGACAATCGTCATCCCTGTAAAGGTCAAGTAATTCGTCATTCCGCTATGTGTTAGATGATGAGATACCGCGGTGGTATGACGGTTAAGTAGGATGTCATCCCAGTGCTTGACGGTGGGATCTGATGCCGTTATTCTAGGCTCAGGTAATCCGCATTGCAAATGGTGTCATGCAAGTAGCTGACACTGGAATCTAGAATTTTTTAACTAGATCTTATGGCCAAGCCATAGGATGACAGAGAAGGTAAGCCTTATTTAAGTTAGCTATATATACTCATCGTTTATGGCTGAAAGGAACACATTTTATAATAATGAAAACAATCAGCACTTTAATTCAAAAAGGATCGGAATTATTATCGTCACATAAAGTTGAATCACCACATTTAGATTGTGAAATCATCATGCAGCACGTACTTGGATTGGAAAGATCATTCATAATCATGAAAGACACTAATCAGGTACCAAGAAACAAAGAACTTCTATTTTGCAAATTAACAAAAGAAAGAGAGGAAAGATATCCAATATCGCAAATAATAGGTAATCGTGAATTCTGGAGTAAAAATTTTATAGTTAACCAGCATGTTTTGGATAAAAACCACATAGTTAAACAATAATCCTAGCAGTGTTAAAATTTTACCCAAATGAAAAGCAGAAACTAAAAATTGCAGATTTTGGTACAGACACAGGTTGTTTATTGATTTCCGTACTTAGTGAGCATGAATATGCCGTTGGTATCGGTTTTGAAAAAAGCTTGAAAACATACAAAGTTGCCTATCAGAATACAAAGAAACATAATCTCCTCAGCAGAGCAAAAATATTTCCAAGCTCATGGACTGTGTGCAGAGGTTCATTCGATCTTATAATCAGTAATCCTCAATATATTATAAGAAGCAAATTGAAAGGCCTGCATGCCGAAGTGCAAAAGGAACCAAGAATTGCTCTTGATGGTGATATTGATGGTCTGAGTTTTTATTTGAGTATTTTTCCAATATTGAGAAAGCGCCTTAAAAATTGGGTCTGAGATATTGGAGATAGGTGAAGATCAAAATGATATTGACAAAATAATACCCTCATACGAATTAGCTTTTCAAGAATACGTATATGATTTGGTAGGAATGAAGAGATGCATTGTTATGCAGAAAACATAGCTAATGTTTTCTTGTATTATCTCCTTCATCCCATATTATCCGATGTCATCCCAGTACCCTTTACCTCGTCATCCCAGTGCGTGACACTGGGATCTATATTTAACAGGATCCTATGGTCAAGCCACAGGATGACAGGAACGGTTTCGGTTAGCCATGCATTTTTTAAAGGGCAACATGTTTAAGCTTTGCTGGCAAAGTGGAAAGTAAGACCAGCTTCTATGTCATGTGTATGAAAAAAGCTGTTCTGTATGGTAGTAGATACTGGACTACCACCTGTATGTTTAGCCATTCTACCTTTTGGATTACATGCGCCATTATCAAAATTGGGATCCCACTTTAAGGTTTCTAGTTTGCTCTCACAGCTACCAATAGCACAAAAACCTCTATATCCAATATGCATATTTACATCATCGTTTATACCATAATCAAGTCCAGCTTTTAATTGGCCTGCGGGTCTTATTAACGATTTTTCAAACATTGTCATTCTTGTTGCACCGACTCCAACCTCAACGTAAGGAGAAAAAGAGAAATTGTCACCTTTCGAATAATGATAAACATTTGCCATCACAGATATGTTCTCAATTTGGTCATGATTGATGACTGATTCTTACTGCTCGTTTTTTCTTTGTACGATATTGTCATCTGGTCGCTTGTTAAACCAATATTATCCACTTCTGCAGAAAAATACATTCCTTCCAATTCAGATCTGTAGCTATTGTCATTCAATTCCCCTGTATAATACAATGCTTCATTTGCAGCAAAAGGTCGATTATAATCTCCTTTATACTTACTTAGTGACTGACCTTCTGTGTTCTGAGCACTCCTGTCATTTACAGATGCATTATTGGTAGCTGTAGCAGCAGTATCTCCAATTTTTCCTTTCAACTCACCAATGTAATTTAAATATTGACCGTGGCACCCACTACCAAAGTAAAATCCTTCTGTTTCAATCGCAAAAGATTGTTGTGGCAACAGCAAAGCAAGTGCTGTAACTGTTAATGTTTTTGCACTAATCATTACTACTCCCCTAGTTAAAATAGCTAATATAATACTAATTAATTAAAATTGGCTTAATATGAAAAACCTAATTATTTGCATAACTTGCACTTTTCTAAGCTAAAAATAGGCAAAGTTAACTTTTATTTTTGATCATTTTTAATTTATCGTCAATATCCGCATCTTCAAATTCATCCTCCTCTTCTTCGTCATCATCATCATCTTCAAATTTATCGTCAATATCTTCGTCTGCAAATTCATCTGATTCATCATATACTGCATCTTATGTTTTTGTTTCAGCAGGATAATCAACTGAATTAGGTCCCTCAAGAGCATTATTACCCTTATCTTTGCTCGCAGCGGCAGAAAGAACTTTGTTTGGGTAATATTGTTCTTGTGTAGACACACGAGTTTGCTTGAGCAGTCTTTTTATGGTGGTGCTATCACTATAGTAACAAAATTTTCTTTAATTTTAATGGGCAAGTTGGTTCTATTAAAATTATGTGATCTTCGCGTGACAACATAACTTCTTGAGGCAATAGCAATGCTCTCTGTATTTCAGAGATATGTAATGACCTTGAAGCAGGATTTAAATCTAAAACTTTAGGCTTATTCAACGATTATTGTTGTACAGTTTTGTTTCCTATAAGTTTGGATGTTAAATTAGCTGTTTCAATATTATTGGCTGCAAAAGTTATTCTGTAAGTCGAGTTTGACAAAAAGGAGCTCATTCCTGCTTCTTCGTATGTTCCTTTGAGCTGCTCAGTATCTTGAACAATTAAGAAGAACCTAACTCGATAACCACGAAAATATGCAATACCACTTTGAAATTGCTCCATTTTTCCAAGTGTAGGAAACTCGTCCATTAAAAACAATACGCCATAAGGCGCGTCATCTGATGGCAATAGTTGCCTGTTGGTAAAAAATCTGCATTAAAGGCCTGAGCCTAGTCAAGTTGTCAGGAGTTAAGCCAACAAAAACTGTAGGTTTCTTCTTCTTAAAATCTAAAATATTAAAATCACTTGTCGCAGTTGCAGTATAAATCAATGGGTTTGCCCACAATTCAAGTGATGAGTTCATAATTGATACAACACCCGATCATTCTTTGTCAGCTTTTTGTAAAAAAGCTGCAGTATTCATATATGCTACAGGGTATAGTATTTTACCCATTGTATCAAGAGCAACGGCATGATTATAAACTACGTCATCACTACGCATCGTACGCACAACATCTCCAAAAGATTTAACTTTCTCTGATGCAGCAAGTAAGTATAATACCACTCCAACAAATAAGCTTCTTGCTTCATTTTGCCAAAAGTCTTGTTCAGACATGATTAGGTTGGCTATTTTCTGCACATTGTCAACCATCTCTCCATGTATTTTACTAATCCATTGTGATGGATTGTAACAGTGACTTATTCCATCTGGCTGCGCTGGATTCCATACGTATACTTTTTGTCCTTGTCGTTCTCGCCAATCGTTTGTTAATTGATAGTTTTCTAATTTTATATCGTGTACAATTTCCGAGTCAGTCCAAAATAATAAATTAGGAATTACAAAGCCAACACCCTTGTCAGAATCTGTAGGTGCAAATAACAATGCATGCTGAAACCCATCAGCAATAAAATATCCTCATATCTTTACCAAGCAATAGTCCCTTTTTGCTTCTTAATCCTGCTTTCCGTATGTCTTTCTCTGATGCCCACTGCGAGTCCCCATGAAGTGATTCTTTTTAAATGGTCGCCACTCAATTATCTTTTCTCTTAAATTCCATAAGATAATCATTAAAACAACAATAGGCAGTGCAGAATATATAATGAATGTGATTTTGAGCTCAAGGCTATATAACTCTGGGTGGTGCCAACAATATTGTATATGATAAAAAATCGTTGGCCGAAGAGCTTGAGGGAAAGGCGTCAAACTAGGATTAATTGCCTTAAAATCCACAGCATCCGTACCGTCAACTAATAGAAAGAACAATATGCATGATAGATAGAAGCAAACCTCAAGTACGCTAAAAGCTATTACACCTCCTATGTTAATATTACATAGGTGATTTCCATTACTCATAAACTACTCTTTTTTTAACAGTATAAATTTAAGCATTTTCGCTCGCAGATCTAGTAAATAATATCTCAGAAATGCTTCTTTTGCCCCCACCGGTTCTTTTTAGCTTAATAACAATATCAATGACATTTCTAAAATATGATATAATTTGGTCTGCAGGAATGCCGAGATTTGCCTGCATAACCATCAATTTTATTTGCTCAAAGGCCATTGTTGGACTATCTGCATGGAGGGTTGATATTGGTCCAGGGTGACCAGTATTTATCCCCCAAAGAAAACTAAAAGCTTCCGCTCCATGGAGTTCACCAACTATTATTCTGTCTGGCCTTAAACGTAAATACGCCTCTATCAAATCTTGAGTGGTTACTTTTGCTCTGCCCTGCCCTCCTTTGGAGGCAATCAGATGAACTCTATTTGGATGACGATTTCCCTTGCATCCTCAACAGTAATAATTCTTGCCTTATCTGGAATAGCACGCAAAGTACCATTAGTAAAAGTATTCTTACCAGTGGAAGTTCCACCGCTAATTATAATATTTTTCTTACTTATTGCAGCGTATTCTAAAAACAGTTTTATTTTTTTGCCTAAACAGTATATCCAAATGACGGTCAATTGGATTATCAGTTGCTTCTGTAACAGTTTCAGAAAAAGCCCTATTTTTCGTAATCATCGAGTGCGAATTGTATGCTAAAAGGCTTACGAATCGACATGACTACTTTATTAGGTTCACATGCTGGTGGAAATACTATCTGTATACGATAACCACTTGGTAATGTTGCCGAAAGTAACGGTTCTTCTTCGCTAAGCTTTTGTTCTGTAGCTTGAGCAATCGTTCTGCCAAGAGATTTCAAATGGTTAAGATCGAATACTTCTAATTTTTCACACCTTATTTCACCGCGATTTCAATCCATTCTTCCTATGGCTTATTTATTCATATTTACTTTACGCCTTCTTCTTGAAATATGCCTTGTAATGGCTCCAAATATGTATCTGTTAGATTGCAAAAATTCCATATACATCCTTTTTCGGTTTTATCAGCATTTTTAAATATTTAAATCTTCGCCACCAAAGCTTCTTTCGTATCGTGTGGCATCTCTGGCAACTTTTGAAATTTAAACGGTAATTTTTACAGTTTTAAACCCTCTGAGCAACCAATTATTTTGAACTTTTACCTGTCAGGTTAGAAAACTTAGCTTTTAAAGTAAATGAATTGATCTTTTTTGTATATAGTTATATCTCTGAAATGTTAAGAATACTTTATCCATGATTCTTGAAAAAATATACATATGAATATGAGCTATCTGCTTTTGAACTTAACATGGAAAACGTAAAAAAACGTTTGCGCCGCTCGGAGGGTTAAAATCTAAAATTTTCTTAATTATTTACTTAGTATTCGACTTAAATATTAAATATCTTAACTTTTGATGTCTTTTCCTTTAATGTTTCAAATTTATTAAGTTATAAATCAAATTTATTCTACTGGACTAATTACTCGCCATTTTGTTTCGCGGATGAATTTTTGCGCTAATAGGCTTTCGCGTCTCTGACTGGAAGCATTTTCCTCTGTGTAATTTTGAATTGAGCTTTTGCTTGACTGTACAAGAGGAAAGTGGTTACACATTGGGCTCTTGGAGGCCGTTAGGCCTTCAGGATGCTTGTACCTGCTATTATGAGTATATAACGATTAAAAATTCTCGTCTGAAGAGTATGAGCGTGATGATATCGCAAACATGAAACCAATCACATCTTTAAAGGCAAGAAAAATTTGGAAGCGAGAGGTTTCTTCGACTGAACCGAATTTTTCGTGATTCTGAACCACATCTGAAGGTGCAAAATGTGTCAATAGAGAAAATTATCTGATTCAACGGTGTGCATATTACAATTTCTACATCAGTTATGTTAGATGTAATCGTTTACCAAACAAAATGGTAAATTTCTATGGCAGGTAATCAATGTGTTAGTTCGATAATAAATGCAAAATTTCATCTTGTCATTCCGAGAACTCAAGATCAGCACAAAGTTGACAAAAAAAATTTTCTTTTATACAACAAGATCTTGCCCAGCAATGAACGTTCAGTATATTCTGCGAAAAAGAATTATCTATTATTCTATCAATTTCTGGGTATAATTTACCATTCCATAGTCTGCAGCTATGATCTATTTTTGTTGTTTCCATGCATAATTGTATGTGCATTTTTCTGTCTGTTTTTATTGTGTCTATATATCTATTCATAAAAATATGGCAGTAATACTTAATTTAAACGATTATTAAATAAAAAAATGTAAAGTTTATAATTTTGATTCTGCTTCATTTTCTCTAATTGTATAAACAACGCATTGTAATAAATTTGTTTTCAGATAATTTTCTCTAGCGGCCAAGTATTCAAAAGGTAGGTGCTTTATTAAGGTGTAGCATGCCATTGTATTCATATTTTCAGCACCCTGTATTGATTTAATAATTGATAAATTAATCTAATTTCATCAATAGGACACCAATCTAGCATTAACGTTTTATAATTAATACTCCAGTTCTGGTGCCGTTTGACAAAAGCAAAGTGTATTATAATAATATAGGTTGAGAATTTGGGTTCTGTAAAAAATTTAATTTTTACTGCCAACTAATTTAAATTTAACATTGATGCACATGATAAAGTATTAAAAAAAATTTATATTTTTTTTCTCAGTGCTCCACTTTCCTCAGAGTGAAAATGATTTCAGTGTGTTTTTTCAAAAAAAATATGGGTAGATTGATTCATTTCAGTATTTTTGCATAACATTTCAATATATTATTTATTGTGTATTTGTTAAAATTGGTTACATATTATTGTGCATTTTGTAAATTTAGTTTAGTATCATGGTTAACAGTCTAATTTCTTCTCTCACACCTTTTAAAGGTGGGGACAATTTTGATTTTTTTATAAAACAGTTCAATGATATTGCTCGCTTGGAAAAATGGGTTGAAACAAAAAAAATCTTAGTTCTAAAACATAACTTGAAAGAGGAAGCATTAAAATTTCTAGTGAGTAATCCCAAAATTGAGGAAATAAATGATTTCGATTCTTTGGTAAACAAACTTAAAGAAAAATTTTGTAAAAAACCAGACTTTGAAGAAGCCCAAAGGCAGTTTCACAACATAAAACAAAAAGTAAGCCAATAAATTTCCGATCTGGCAGATCAGGTCAGTTTAAGTACTGAAAAATTCATAAATCGAAAAGGCAGTGAAGAGGAAAATATAGTAAATTTGACAGAAAAATTAAAACTTTCAAAATTTATTGACGTCGAAGTAAAAAAATTGGGGCCAAAGTCATTAATATCTGCTGTAGTAATGGCAAAAAATATAGATAATGCTCTTAATGAAGATAGTGGTGAATTTAATGCAACAGACTCTGGTATAAATCAAATCTTATCTCAGCAGTTAGACACAAAAAAACACATCTTGGAACTTTCAGAGAGGGTTAATGCTATTTCGACTCAAAATATGGAGGTGAATAGTTTCACAGAAGCACCATCTACCTCTAGTAATGTACAAATTAATCAACAAATTCAATGTCAAATATGTGGTAAATTTAATCACACAGCAAGAAATTGTTTTCTTTATACCCGAGGTAATTTTAACAGGAGCAATAGTAGGGCAAGGAGCAACAGAACTTTTCGTTCTAACAGTTTTTATACATATCGTTCAAGAACCAATCAAAGAAATAATTTTGGTAGAAATTTCAGGGGTAACTTTAGAAATGCTTCAGAGGTTTCAGAAATGATTTTAACTTCTAAAAGAATCCTGCAAATCTCAAAAAAAAAAGAATTATCTTTCGCAGGAGTCTTTAAAAAAAGAGTTATGGTTTTGAAAACAACAAAAATATTTCTCATGTAACAAAGAAAAGGCAGGAGAAAAACGACAATGTTTTAGGAAAGTATGATGGTGATAAATCAAAGGATAAAAATGTAATCAAAAAACATAAATCTCAGACTAAAAAGTCAAAAAGTGAAAATAATAGCTCAGCTAAACAGCCAATTCAAAATTAAAATAAAAAAGAGAAAGTATTAGATAACACAGAAACAAAGATATTAGTGTCGTGCACTGACAATAGCAACAATCTTCCAATTGTCAATATAAAAATTTGTGGTACTCAATTAAAATGTCTTATAGATTCAGGCGCTAATGTAAGTTTAATTCAGCCACATTTTGTGGATAAAATCAAAACAAAAACTGAAGTTGAGTACATTTCAAGAATGGTTAGGTTAATGGTTAATGGTCAAAACAATTGACAACACTATAGTTCCATACATGTCAGCAATTAATTTAAAATTCGAAATTGAAAAAAATGGTTTTCAAATAAATTTTTTGTGACATTGATTCCATGGAATTTTCACTATCATGCTATTCTTGGGTATGATTTTTTGCAAAAAATAAAGTTGTCATAGACACTGTAAACAAGCAACTTCTAGTTGGTAATCAAAAATTTTATTTTGAGGAATATTCTCCTACCAGTGTTTACAGTGAAAGTACTGATTGTGACATATTTGAAAGTGACAAATACAAAAAAGAAAGCTTTGAGCAAATTAACAAAAATACTAGTGAGAAAGTTAATGTCAGCGAGGAAACTGTTCATGCGCATAATGTGAAAATAGCCTATAATATTACAGTTCAACCTTTTTCAACAGAAATAATAAATTTAAAAATTCCAAAAAACATCTCAAAAGATAAAGATCTAATTTTTTTTCCAAAAAAGAATAAATTAGGTTATGTAATCAATGAATCCTTAAATGTTCCTACTAACGCCAATCTTTTTCACACCATAATTGAAAATAAAACAAACAAAGTTATATATCTAAGAAAGAATACAATTATGGGTAAATTATCAACATTGAATGTAAATGACATCATGTCTCCTTCTGAATCTGAAATTTATCAAATTAACAACTTAAACTTAAATGAAATTCATTAAATGCGTCGAGATGAGTTACTCAAATCTGATTTTAAACTTGATCATTTAAATGATAAAGATAAAAAAGACATGCAAGAATTACTTCTCAAAAATTTTAAAGCTTTTCAAAATCTTACAAAGTTCTTGTGGAAATTTCAGCAGTAACTCCAGAATTTTCTCTTTTGCATAATTTTCCTTTGTAAACAAAACCTTACTATATTCCACTTATAGCTAAAAAATATGCTCAGCAGGAAATTAATAATCTTTTGGAGGCAAGTATCATTGAACCACCTTTTTCGAACTATTGTTTTCCTGTAATTTTCATTAAGAAAAAACAAAATCCTAATGACAGGAATTCTGAATCAAAATTTAGAATGGTAGTAGATTATAGACTTCTTAACAGCATCACTGAAACATTTAAAATTTGTCTTCCAAAAATTTCTGAAATAGTTAAAAACATTGCAGGTATGAAAATTTATTGTGTTTTGGATTTGAAGTCAGCTTTCTTTCAAATAAAACTGAGAGATAAGGATAAAAGAAAATTCGCATTTTGTTCAGAAATAGGAAATTTTCAACCGACTAGACTTCCTTTTGGCTCGAAAAACAGTACATCATATTTTCACACACTAATTTCAAACTGTTTAAATGGTATCACAGGTAAAAATGTACATTTTTTTCTTGATGATATTATAATTGCAGCTGATTCCTTAGGTGAACTAAAAGTAACTTTGCAGGAAGTATTTGATAGACTCATAAAATTTAATCTTACTCTTGATCCATTAAAATTGCAGTTGTGGAAATCAGAAATTATATAACTTGGTTTTGACCTAAATTCTAATGGCCTTTCTCCATCAGAGCAAAACATAAATAAATTTGCAAATTTTCCTAGGCCAAAAAATTTAAAACAGGTACAAATGTTTTTGGGCATGCTAAATTATTTTAGAGGTTTGATTTATGACTATGCAGGGATTATTGAACATTTCGTAAATTTAACAAAGAAAAATACTCCATTTGATTGGTCAGTCGAGTGTGAAAATGCATTTAACACGGTACAGGAAATCATTCTCAAAAACCTAAGCTAAAATACTTTGATCCAAATTTGCCTATTACATTGATTACTGATGCTAGTAAAATTGCTATTTGTGGTATATTATTGCAGAAAAAAGACAATGTTTTTTCCTATTAGAATTTTTTCTAGAGAATTAACACCAGCAGAATGTTAATATCCTTCGATATGAAGAGAACTGCTTGCTATTTATGTGTCTGTCAAACATTTTCATGACCTATTATTGGGGGAAAATTTTGAACTCTTAACTAATGCTAAACCATTAACTGAATATCAAAGTCTTGACAAAAAGCCTGAGATAGTTGCGAGATGGTTATTTTATTTAGGCAGTTTTTTCATTCACACAAACTCATATACCTGGTAGTTTAAATCCTGCTGATTTTCTCTCCAGAGGTGTGGAAGACAATTCTCTAAATGTAAATAATATCACTCTTTTTCAGCCTAATGATAAACTTTCCATGCAGAATATTTTAATTGAACAAAAACAGGATGAAATTTTAAGTAACATTATGAATGATTTGACTGATAACAAACAATGTAAACAATATTTTCTTGATATAAATTCAGGTTTGTTAATGATTAAAAATGCACATAAAAATAAAAGGAAAATTGTAAATAGAATTGTACTTCTAAAATCTTTGATAAGAATCTGTATTGAGACTGCACATGCTCCACATTTTGGTGTTAAGAAAACTTTTGAATTCATTCGTCACAAGTATCAATGGAGGGGTATGTACTTAGATACAAAAATTGTTTGTGAACATTGTGAAAAATGCCTAGAAAACAAACCAAAACCAAACTAACTCAGACAAAAATGATTCCCAAAAGAAATCTTGCACCAGGTCAATGCATTGCTATTAACATTGTTGGTAAACTTCCTAGGTCCACCGACAACAAAAATTTCATTTTAACTATAATTGATCACTATAGTAGATATTTAGATGCTTATCCTTTACAAAACATCACTTCAAGAACTATCATTAATTGTTTAAACAAATATTTTGCTAATTTTGGTCTTCCAAAATTTTTAATTACTGCTAATGCAACTAATTTTATCTCTAATGAGATGGTGGAATTTTCAGACAGATTAAATATTCAGCAGAGAAAATCTTCAATATACTATCCAAAGGCAAATGGTTTACTTGATTGAGCTCATAGAACAATGAAAGAAAGTTTAGCATCAATGTCTGAGAATACTCTTCAGTGATCTGATAAACTTTTGTTCTTTAAATTGTATTATAACAATTCAATTCATTCTGTAACAAAATTTGCTCCAGCAGAAATATTCTTTGGCAGAAAGCAAAATTTACCTCTTGATAGCTTTTTTGAACCTGTAACTGTGAAAATGAATCAAAATATCTGAACAATATCAGAAGTAATATGAGTTCCATGAGAAATGAGTTTGCAAAAAATGAAGAACAATATTTTAAAAACAATGCTCCGCACATCAAGGGTCGTAAAGTGCCAAATTTTAATTTTGGCGACAAGGTATTTGTAAAAATATTTTCTTATCCACAGGTGTTCCAGGAGGAATATAAAGGACCTTTTGAGATTATAAAGATTTTAAGAAATAATAACTATGTCATTAATAGTCTTAAGGACAAGAAAACAATGAAAATCAATGTCAGTAAAATTTTTAAACAAGAGCAGCCTAGGCCAAACTTTAGGAATTAAGGAATTGTTGTGAAAAGAAAAAATTCTTTGAAAATAACAGTTATGTCATAATTGTTTTACAATTTAAATATGGTATAGAATTTTATTTACTTCATTTTGTATTGATAAATGCCAATCAGCAAAGTGTACACAAAAATAAATAGATGTAATACATAGCTTCATACAGATTTCTTGTTATTTTTCATTCTATATGTTAAGATTTTTATCCTGAGAAGAGATGATATATTTCTCATTGTCACAGTCGTTCATTAAACGCAAAGATGTCACACAGCCAAAGTGAAATTCGCTTACAGAAGAAGTAACTGCAAGTTCCAATCGTGACTTGGAAACAAACACCTCTTTTGGGCATTTATTCCAAATGACACTACGCAAACTTTAATTTTTGTTTTGGGTTTTCGCTGAAGTGCATCCGTTCAAAATTTGTGTTAATGCCAGTCTTTGATGGCATGATTTTTTCTACTACCACATTTGACAAAGGTGTTTTCATTGTAAAATGGCTTTTCGGTTTTTCATTTTTAGCTAATGCTCTTTGGTAAAAGCACCATGAATTTTTTCCAACTTGGCATTTGCTGTGGTGCGGATTTTTATAGGTTGACATACAATGATGAAATGTCGCAAATATAGAGGATTTCATTTTGTCAACATCTGGCGCATTGTCAGTTATTACTTTTCGATAAAAACTTTGCAGTTTTTTTATAGTTTCATATTTCAGACTGCCACGAATTTTACCCGCAGAGTGACAGCTTTTTGTTCCGATGTTGGGCAACATTCCTCAAACCAGTTCCAGCTCTTTTTGCAACATTTTATACACTCTTCTTTCATGATTGTAACATTTTTTCCATAACCTTTAATTTCATTCAGGTGTTGGTGTGTTTTGCCATCACCATCAGAAAGTAGAGTCATATACCGCATTTTTGCCTCTTTCACTGACCGGTTCCAGAGTATCGCAGCAGCATTCATCGCCATGCTGTTTGATGATCCATTAAAATTTTGTTGAGAATCAATTTTATGGGAATCATGCCAAGTGCGAAACTCTGGAGTATTTTTACCAAGCATACCTTCACTATTGACACAATCTTGACATTACTTACTAAGGACTTCGAAATCAATAGCAAGTCCTGTAAGAATATCAATAATATACAAAGAAAGTATGGCCTCGTTTTTGTCAGGTACCATCATATGAAACACACACATCAATTACTTCCTCATTCTTGAGAGAGGAATCGCACTCGATGTATTTTCCACTTACAACATCTCGAGACAATCCAGAACTTGTTTTTTGAAATCTTTATTTTTAATGACTAAATCAGACAAAAAATTTGAAAATGTCCTTCTGTCCTTTACAGGAATACCTAATATCATAAAAAAAGTTTCTAAACCCGCGTGACTTTTCCCAATAATAAGGAATGTCTTAACAAATTTATTGTTCACGTCGAATTTCCTCGATGATACTTCTCTTTCACTACGAAATGCTGAAATATACTGATGTTGACAAGTTTCACAGATTATGGCAATATTGTGAGAAAATCCATATGAACCCTTTAAATGAACATCCAAAGTTTTTGATTCGCATTTGTTGCACGATGCTTCTTTTAGCAGAGAAGACACATATTCTGGTCCATTATAGTGTATACAGGGGATGGAACAGTTTGTGATTCCTCAAATCTGCTGATAATATTCAATTCATCATCAACATTATTTTCCTGATGAATACATTAACATTTCTTACTTTCAATTTCTAAAATAGCAGAATCATCATCATTTTTATCAAAGCTTTTATTCCAGAGTTTCATAGCATTTGCAGATTGAGGCGAATGCCGTTCACATGGGCGTCCTTTTGGTTTTCGATATCTTTTGCTTATAAGATCCATAACAAATTTTAAAATACTATATCAAAGTAAAAATAAATAATGAAAAGAATGAAAAGAAATAATGAAAAGCAGTAGAAACAAAACGATGATTGAAAAAATTTTAGACAGCAAGCGAGAACAGAAACCAAATAAAAGCAGTGACTGAATCGCTAAAAATAAACAAACACCGGCAAGAAACAAGTAGAAGTGGTAGTAAAAGGCCATTTCCACTCTTTAAAATAAAAATAAATGTTTAAATAAATTAATTGTAAAGCTTGGCGTTGGGGAAATGATGGTTTGTTTACATTTTGGCAGCTGTCAAGAGGTGGCGTGGCACTTTGTTTACAAATTTTTAATTGCTTGTAACTCCTCCAAAAATAATCGAAATTCAAATTTTATTTTTAATATTTAGCTTTTGAGTTCTTCTCACATTTGGAGTAAAAATTGAAAAATCGATATTTTCATCCAAAAATGGTCTGGTGAAACACCTTGGTCGCCTTAAAGAAGTGTCCTTTTCGTTTCGTGGACAAATGTACATGCTACTAAATAATAGTGGAAACAAAAATTCTGCCTTTCTGTCAATATTCAAAGAAAGTAGTATTTTTTGTTGTAATTTTAACAGTGGCAAAACACGAGTATGAAGGATTTGATAAAACAATAAATCGATTTGAATTTAATTACAATAATAGAAAGCATTGTTATAAATTGCTTTTGAAATGAATTTCGGAATGTTTATAAAAACTGGGGGAAATATTATGACATTTAAATTCGTATCAATAAAAGAAATTCTGCTCTTTAAGGTGGTATATAAATCATCGTCAGCCAATATATATTTCAGAAGTTATTGGTGAAAAACTCAGAAAAAAAACTCAGGAAATCGGCTTGATTTTGTCATTTAATTAAATATTTTAGGAAGAAATAATTTTTGAAAGCAGAGGAAAGCATTGTTTATCCACAAATGAACCCCAGAATGGCTTGCGGAAATTTCATGTCGATACTATTCACCATTTAGGAAGAATTATTTTGACAAATATACCGGTAAATCACCTTTTGTTCTTAATGGTTCGACTCCCTTCGTTAGGAACCGAACTAAGTAACTTGAAAGAATTAACACGCTCATAAGGATCATTAAAAGTTTTTGAAAATTAAACAATTAAACAAAACATCTCATAGAGAGAGTAATTAATGCAATAGCAAAGTAATTGGATTACTGTGCACCAAATCAAAAGAGGTGTGCGCTATGACATAAAGATAAAAATAAAATGTCTGCCTTGGAAATAAAATGTCGACAGAAAACAGTCTCTTCTTTCATTAGCTTTAACAGTGGTAAATGCACATGAATGAAGGATTTGATAAAACTGTATATTGGCTTGAATTTAATTTTATAAGAATAGAAAGTATTGTTAAAAATTGTGCTGAAAATATATATTGAAACGTTAGTTACATTTAGAGAAAATTGTTCCGCCATGTAATAACTATCATTACAAAGATAATTTTTTGCTCTTCAAGATGGTGCAAAAATAATTTTTGTGCCTTAAATATTTCAGAAATTATTGGCGAAAAATGTCCAATAATTAGGCTTAAAACGGTATAACTTTTGTTATTTAATTAAATATCTTGAGAATCAATGATTCTGAAAGTTTAAAATAGCACAGTTGACCTAGAAATGTACCAAAAATGCCGCGTGCAAATTTCACTTGTTCTTGTGACCGATACAAAGACAGAAACATGTATTTTATGTTTTATGTTATAGGTATGGAACCTTAAAATCAATTTTTGATCGAATTGACTACCAGATTTCACCACTCTTACGGAAACAAAATTCAATTAAATAAATGTCCCTACTGATAATTGAGGTTTTAAAATTTTAAATAGTCCATATATTAAGTGATAAAACTACAGTTATAACATGCTAAAACAGAACATTTATTAAATGTTAAAATAGAACATTTATTAATTGTTAAGACAGGATATTTATTAAATGTTAAAATAGGTTATATATGAAATGTTAAAATAAGGTATTTATAAAATGGAACACATCATCGAAAATTTTTCAAAAATTCAGAAGTTTCGCAAACGAGGAAATTATTAAAAAATCGATTTAATCTATATTTTTACAAACATGAATAAAGGCAATAGCCCATTGCAGTTAGGTAAAATAGGAGAAAAAATTTATATAGTTTTGAAACTTTGGTCAAATACTTATTTGACCTCAAGGATATAAGAACCGAAAAGTTTCAACCTCGCAGAGGGAGCTTCCCCTCCTAGGGGTAAAAACTGAAGTGAAGTGGGGTGTTTGGTCAGTTTTTCCTAGATTTCTTCAACCCTACACATTCAATGTTAAAAATGATAAACATGAAAGTCGAAGAGCATAAAATTATGCGTCGAGTGAGTACCAACTCTACACATTTTGTTGCAGTAGTACGATTACAAACTCTTATGAAAGTTGCAATGATTTTTCAATTTTCAAAAGAAATTCATTATTCTTACAACAGAAGACGCATCAATCAAAGATTCTATATAAATAAAGTTTGTGGATATAAGTATTCACTTCTGTAAGTACATACATATGTCAGTGCACAAATACCAGAGCGCTAGTGTGGTGTGGAAGTTGGGAGAGAGCGTACAACTAATCAATTGCAACGAGGCCAAAAACGACAATTAGTAGAAAATTCATAAATTTTTGTAACTTCGGACAAATACTCTTCTGACATCAGGGAAACCGAAACCTGGGGGGAATTTCCCCCCTCGAACTTGCAAAACCATCAAAGCACAAAATGACCGTACCCAGCTTATTAAACAATAATTAACATTGCTTATTTTTTAACTGCAATAAATCATTTTCCTAAATATTCTAAATATATGTAGCCTCGTGCTGGCCATGTTTCATAATATCTTTGATACAAATCCAGAGCGACTAGTTGGTAACGCTGACAACCTTTACTTCGTTCTTGATGGAAGCTCGCTTATTCATCGTGTAATATGATCAAATCAAGAGACTTTTGGTGATGTTTACACGACATTTTATATCAGAAGAAAAGTATCAGGAGAAATAATTTTTAATGAAAGCGGAGTTCTCCTTGACTCTCAGAGACCATTTCTAAGCAATCTTGCAAATAAGGAGCGTTTCATTTCGCAAACTTTGTAGCAACAGATGATGCTGATGTACATATTGTAAAGACCGCTCTAGAGGACATATGAGAAGATTAAGAAACAAGTTGTTGTAATCGACCAAGATGTTGATCTTCTTGTTTTACTTAATGCTCTTACTCCAGACTGTATGGATATTCTCATGCTGAAAGAGGATAAAGGTAAAACCAAAGATAGGTTTTATAGCTCTAAAGATCTGCGGAATTGTAATCTTGCGATCGAATGCAAAAAAATCTATTTTCTTCCTTCATGCGATTAGTGGCTGTGACACAACTTCAGGGTTCTATGGAAAGGGAAAACTACAAGCAGTAGCCACCAGTTAACCACAGTAAATACCTCTAAATGTATACCTAATATGTGTAACTAAATATGTATACTAATGTAATTGCTCCTGCTTACTTATATGATATCATTATCTTCTTAGTCCTCTTCTTCGACGATGTCTATTACTTCGGTATTAATGCAGTTTTGGTCTCGACAGTTCTTGCACAAAGTAGTACAACACAGGTTAGTGTCATGTAAATTTATTTTTAAATTGCTTTATTACATTTAATCAAAGATTTCTGATAAGAGATTATGCAGCCAAGGTCTTAAATAAATGATCGTATGAAAAGTACATTCAAGTAAATTAAGCAATCCGGTTTGTGTTCAAAATAATTGATCAATAACCCCACGTAAACATTACGCAGACATAGTTATAGTATATTGCACCAGACCTGGAGAAACTGTTAGGACACAGTGTGGAATAAGACAAGCACATGAATGAATGACAGAAACTGTAATGAAAATTTAATTTCAGTTTATTTAAGATTTTATAAATATGAAGGCAATTTGTGGGGATTTACATGTCATAAACTGAATACTGATATTCTGGATTAGAAACACACACATATTTGTTGGATAAAAAAGCACATGGCAGGTTAATTAGAGTTCATATCAGCATTATGTCTTCAATCTAACCAAATAAATAAAATTCCTGAAATCCCTAGTCAAAGTTAATGCTGGTAGTCAAATAATATTTGTCTTGTATAAATTCTGCAATCATGTAACTAGTATGTGGTGGTTTGAAAATAATGTCAATTAAATTAGATACACAAATTTGAATATTGATCCTGCATACCAAATTCACACCAGTATTACATAAATTTAAATATTTACTCACAAAAGTAACTTCCTGTCTGCAGGCGTTTTCAACAGGAATGCATAGAGAAAACAACAGGCACTTCAGTAGCAGGGCACTAGGTCTCTCGCATTTGATACTTTATAACCAGGCAAGGACGGTTGTCCAGACAATTTTCCGCTAGGAACAGGCCGGGCTACTCATGACCGCTCACACCGTTAGAAGAGGCAGCCAGTCCAGCAATCCGAGGTAAAAGAGCCAGCCATGGCCGCACTTACGGATTCACCTCTTTCAAAAACTGTAGCTTCGATGTGTGCAAACAGATTAAGCTGCCGTCATCATTCAGGAGAAATTTAAAAATTGTTCTTGAGGCCTTTGCTTAGCACCCTTCTATTTCAAAACCGCTAATGGCCACCCGTACACAAGCTGAGCCTCAGAGTTCACTCTTCACCACCGAATTCATTTCCAGAACTCCAATTTTCTTTGGCTCCGAAAAGAAATGTCAATAATTCATCTTCTTCACTAATTCTCGTTAATCGCTCAGTCACTCCTTCTCTCTCCCTTGTCTCCTCCTATCCCTCCTTGTCTCTTCAATTTTTCACCTCCGTCTTATACAAAAATAAGATGCCGTGCCAAGCTTTTCCTACATCGCTCACTTTCTGAGCCAAAGGTCAAACTTTTTCCCATTGGCAAGGCATAGAATGAAAATTAAATTAATTGCGACAAGACGCCAAACTGTCCTCAGAAACCCGCCACACCGTCCAGCAACCCCTTGTGTACGCCCAAAGACCTGTAGTTAGTCAATTGGGAACCTTTGACACTTCTGATTGGAGACCGAGGTTTTCGCAGAAAAGGAAGAGTTGGTTTTTGCCCTAACACCTCCAAGGGATAATTTATCACTTTAGACAGGGTTCAAACGATAGTCTTTGTGCAGGACAGACTGACAGTCGCGCCTGGATAATAAAATTTGGAGAGTCAGTTGCATGCTTATTGTCACAAAATCATAAACGGCGGAAGTGAAATTGACCAGCGTAGTAAAATGGGGTTGCGGAACCTTTCCTTCAAAAGAGCGGAAGACTAAAGAAACTATTTTCAATTTCAAACTCAACGGGGTACAAAGGAAGTAAAGTTAGTCAATTAAGGGTGATTCAGATTTGCACGTGCGTTTCTCATGAAAGGGGAAGTATACAAATGTAAGAGTGGAAGGAAAAAGGTCGTGTTCTAGATAGGGGGTTTGTTTAAAGTTAAAAGAAAGCTATCGTCCAGAGTTCAGAAGCGCAAGGGGGAAAACATTTTGTGTAATTTAAACAATGAATTAAAATTTATGTTTCTCAACAAAAATAAAGGAATTAATTTGCCAAAAAGATAAATAATAGTTAAAATAATCGACACCACATTAGTTCTGACACATTTGCATTTTCCCACAGCCTTTATTACATCCACAAGTAATTAAAGACACTATTTTAGTTGGCGCCAGTCCTTTAGTAGTGTATATGGGCTTCAACGACAAATTCACTACTTCCATTACCAGCTGGATGGGTTCAAACACTGTTCTTGCCATGTTTGCTCTTGGTGGAATATGCGACGGCAGTGTTGATGTGCAGCTTCTGTGGTTGGTGATAACTTGGAGAAAAGAATAGCAGAACTTGCTTGACCTACTAGTTTATTGAAACAGACATACCTCATCTTATTCATGCTACTTTCATCGTGTTGCTGTGCTGTACAATGCGATGATGAACCTCTCTCCTTCTCTTTCAATTTCAGTATAAGTTCATTTGGGGGTATTAAAGATCTCAGGGATATATTGCAAGTATTTACTGTGGTCGAACAACTGCACTGCTTGTAGTTTTCCGTTTCCATAGAACCCTGAAGTTGTGTCACAACCACTAATCGTATGAAGGAAGAGAATGGATTTTCTTCATTCGATCACGAGATTAGAATTCTGCAGATCTTTAGAGCTATAGAACCTATCTTTGACTTTACCTTTAGCCTCTTTCTGCATGAGAATATCCATATAGTCTGGAGTAAGAGCAGTAGGTAAAACAAGAAGATCAACATCTTGGCCAATTACAACACATTTTTCTTAATCTTCTCATATGTCCTCTAGAGCGGTCTTCACAATATGTACATCAGCATCATCTGTTGCTACAAAGTTTGCGAAATGAAACACTCCTTGTATATATGTGGGGTAGACATCAACAAAAGTCTATTGCTTTGGTCATATTACACGATGAATAAGAGAGCTTCCATCAACGAACGTAACGGTAAACGACAAACGTAAACGACAAACCAAAGGTAACCTTTACAACGAAGTAAAGGTTGTCAGAGTTACCAACTAGTCGTTCTGGAATTGTATCAAAGATATTATGAAACATGGCCAGCACGAGGCTACATATAATTAGAATATTTATGAAAATAATTTATTGCATTTAAAAAATAAGCAATGTTAATTATTGTTTAATAAGCTGGGTACAGTCATTTTGTGCTTTGATGGTTTTGCAAGTTCGAGGGGGGAAATTCCCCCCAGGTTTCGGTTTCCTTGATGTCAGAAGAGTATTTGTCCGAAGTTACAAAAATTTATGAATTTTCTACTAATTGTCGTTTTTGGCCTCGTTGCAATTGATTAGTTTTACGCTCTCTCCCAACTTCCACACCACACTAGCGCTCTAGTATTTGTGCACTGACATATGTATGTACTTACAGAAGTGAATACTTATATCCACAAACTTTATTTATATAGAATCTTTGATTGATGCGTCTTCTGTTGTAAGAATAATGAATTTCTTTTGAAAATTGAAAAATCATTGCAACTTTCATAAGAGTTTGTAATCGTACTACTGCAACAAAATGTATAGTGTTGGTACTCACTCGAAGCATAATTTTATGCTCTTCGACTTTCATGTTTATCATTTTTAACATTTAATGCGTAGGGTTGAAGAAATCTAGGAAAAACTGACCAAACACCCCACTTCACTTCAGTTTTTACCCCTAGGAGGGGAAGCTCCCCCTGAGAGGTTGAAACTTTTCGGTTCTTATATCCTTGAGGTCAAATAAGTATTTGACCAAAGTTTCAAAACTATATAAATTTTTCCCCCTATTTGCCATTTTTCGGGCTAATTGCAATGGAATGCAAGTTAAGTAAAAGTGTACATGAAAAGTGAAAATATCCTTACCGTCTCTGAAATCTAACAATAGGGTCAGCCCATAGAACGTCCAGAAAAACAACTTTTTCTTTCTTAGTCACGTCAGGATGCTCCTCGCACAACAGCCAACCAATGTGAGCGAAGAAGAATCCGCGCTTGATGTTGTGTGGATCTGCATCGGTGTCGGTGAATTTGTGATGGATCCGGTGATCCCTGCACCATCCGTAGATGTCTTTCTGAAACATAAGATCGATCGATCAAAATTGCATTCTCGTAAAGAAAATATGTACTCACGTAGCTGTTCAAGTTATATTATTTTATATGAAAAATTGTATAATAAATGGCGTAGTGAGGTTAAGTGACGCCTGTGTCATAATATGATTTTTTTCGCCCCCTTCCCCACTGGCTAAGATCAAGTAGGCAGAGCTAGGGGCATTATATTTTATCTCCCCTTCATCGTATTTAACTTCAAAAGGGTGTCGTAAACGGTTAACGTTTTTTCATAGAGGTCAGTGGTGTACAGAGAGTAAGTGGCAGAACGAAAATAATCTGATTTATTTTTTTCCCGCCCACCAGTGGCTTAGCAAGAGTAAATGGCGCCAGGGGTATGTCATTGCTTTTAAGCTCCTTCATCATATTTTTGTTTAAAAATGGCATAAAGGCAGTGAATTTTAACTCCACGGCGTCCATGAAAATTGACTACAGGAGCACCTAACCAGATAGCAATTTTAGTTTGCAGCAATCTTGCTCTGAAAATCTGCAAGCTTGCTACAAATTTGACACGACAAGAGTGCAAGCTTGAAACAAGCTATTGCAAACGAGTTAGTCACCACAAGTCGAAACTTGCCGCAAGCTTGTTGCGTCAAACTCATTGCAAACTTAACAAAAACACGAGTACGAACCTCGGATTCGATCCCACGACACAATGCTTCCTAAACCTATTGCTCTAACCATTCGGCCGAGAGAATTGCGCTAACAGATCGCGCATACGATTTGTTTTAAACACTTTTCTTGATTTCATTAATTTTTTAAATTTTGTGTTGAGAATATGATTTGAAATCAAGGAGAGAGCGATTTTCGCTGTTAACTAAGTTTCGCTAGTAGAATAAATTATCAAATTAGGGTTCAAAAGTAATTACTTTAAAAATGGGAGAAAATATAAGTAATTATTTTTCAACAAACATTGACTGCTTTTTAGGTTTAGTATTGTTTATAAACGTTAAAATTTCAGCATCAAGAAAAAGTGCGTTAAGTTCTTTAAAGTGCGAGTTCTATATTTAGTAAAAAGATGGAAAATGTTTCTAAATTATTTTATAAAAAAGTTAGTTTTTTTACAAATTATCATTGACTTATTGAATTAATGAAAAGAAGGACGGTCTAGGAGATGCTATTAAAAATCGGATGTTTTTAAAATAGAGACAAGATTATCTCTAAGTGTGCTATCATATTTGCAGCAAACTTGTTTTGCAATCGTAGTGTGAAATTCGTCATGACATCTTCACAGCAAACTTGTTTTGCAAGTGGGTTGGTCGATTATGTTTTGGTAATTTGCAGAAATTTCGCTGCAAAGTTGCCACATCAAGTTTGTTATGATAAGCTAATATCAAGACACATCAAATTTGCTGCAAGCGTAATTGCTATCTGGGTATACACTCCCCTCGCCCTGCGGTCGCTAGACCACTGGGTATAATAAATGGAAACGCTTTTGCTGTTGTTTAATTATTTTGTTTCCGCTTAAGTGAAAACCAATCAGAATCAATGAACAATGAATTTTTTCTTCAGCATATTAGAAGAATGATGTTTATCAAAAGTAAGTCTACTTTCGAAATGCCGTTTACAGATAGCATTTTTCATTGATTGAAGTATTCTAACTCCGCCGTTTGGACTTCAACACGATGTTTCATGGTTTTTGCAGTATTTTTACAATTTTAAAGTTTTATTATGTATCAAGATATTAAAAATTTCGTTAGACTTCTGCAGATTCAATATTTGAAATGTTTACTTTCAATGTTCACATATCCTACTGCTGTAAGAATATTGACTATTTCTGCTGTAAGTGAATGCAGTACAATAGTAAGGGAAAGTAAAGGTTGCTCTATTGATTTTTTTTTCCAAATGTAACCGAATTTGGTATGTATACTATTAAATAGTTCGTCAATTGAATTTCGATTTTTCCAAACTAAATTCCAATTTTCGTCACCAACTGCAATATGACGCTGTACACGCAGTTGGTTAAGTCAATTAGCCAAATAAATTAATTGCTGAATTAGATAGTGTATAGTTATGCGTGTAATATATATGCATGTGTGTGTGTGATAAAAAGTTGTGATAAAGCCTTTCACTACGTAAATCAATTTCTACTTTCTCGTATATGAGGAGAAAGTATTTTAAATGTCTGAGAATTCTCCTCCAGATTTTGATGAATCTCTCCGTTTTAGATCTCCCTGAGTACAAAAAACACATTTTTGGAATGTCTGTCAAAGCGATAACTTTTTAACGGTTTGAGATAGACTGATGAAAAAAAAGAGTTAGACTATCTTTCATAGGCTTAATGTCTACCTTCTCCTCATATGTAATGAGAGATTTTTGGGGGGATGAATCCATCAGCCTCTACGTAATTTTTGTTTCCGACACAAATTTGTCGGCCTCAGACATGTCTGAGGTCACATCTTCACTAATTGTTTTCACAAAATTAGCACCGAAGTCACATCAGAGCGCTGAGAAACCGAAGTAAACGACGAAAAACTAAAAATATTTTTCGAGGAAAATATCGAATAATTGCACTTGGAACTAAATGTAAAACATAATTAAGAGAAATGTAAATGTCAACGATTGATTATTCAGGGTTCTGAATTGGAAGTTGTTTACCTGAAATGCGATGACGTTCAAAATGCAGAGAAAAAATCTTAGTTGCCACCTAGCTTTGTAGGAGCGGTTGGACCACCACCGAAGCGCTCCTACCGTGATCCCCAGGAAGGCTAGTTGTTCCAAAATTAACGCTGAAATAAATTTAGTAAAGAGTTTTTAAATATACTCTTTCATTAATCCACCTAAAAGGAGAAGCATTTATTTTAATTATTTTCTGCATTTTAGTCTTCAATTTATAATTCATTACACTGAAACTTCCTAAGCTCACTGAACAATTGCTTTTGTTTGGAGCATAATTTTTTACCCATAGACATAATGTTAAAATAACCTCTATTTAAGTCCACTGAAACCCTTCTGAGAGGTCAGGTTGGTCGCCAGATCCTCTTCAAGGAAATACATTCCTTCCTTCTCTCTGACCCTGCATATTTTATCAAGAGTTAAGAAGGAAAGAAAGAGCAGACGAAAATCATACACTCAAGAACAACATCGGAAGTCAGATCAATATTAATCATTCTTTTCCCTCTGAAAAGAGAAATGTGAACTTCATTTACGCCTTTCATGCGCTTCTTCGATATCTGGCAAATAAGCTGCTCATATGGGTTGCGACCATCAGAAAATTAATCTTTCAGCTCAGCAGTCTTTAGAAGAAATAGAAGATATTATTGTCCATTCCCACAATAATGGTGAAACGATTAGGAATTTTTCAAATTGAAAAACGAAACAAAAAAATTGTAAAAAAGTTACCCCCGAAAAAGGTGAAAGATCTAAGCAAACACAAACTACATCTTTTTTAAAAGAAAAAAGAAAAAAATATATTAATTAATTAGTATTTTCTCTAGACTATTCTTAAAATATTTTTTAATCAGAAATAAAGAATTATGGCTTTTTAAATACTTGTTTGATACTTCCAAACACGAAATCGTTTCAAAGCGGCCAATTTTGTTTGAAATAGAGAATAGCTGAAGAAGAGAGGTTTCACTATATTATAAATATTGACATACAAAGGTTTCGTTGGTAGAAGATTGGCATCTTAATCAGATTTTTCATGCTTTGAATACGGCAACGGTTCTTTGATCAAAGGACTGGCATCTTTAGTCTGAAATGTACTGGTTGACGTTCTTGTGGAGTTACAATGTTTCTATACAGTTCTGCAATTTTCCTTAAGGTGGCAGCCTATGTTCAGAACAAATTTTTTTGAGAAACTGTATGTTATTAATTTTTTGTATGTTTTATATGCATTGTCAATTATAAACACAAAAAACACCAAAACGTTTCTTATAAATATAATATTTTTTGAAAAATATGGGAATTTCTAGTACATTTTAATGAAATTTAACCAACACGGTTAACACTCTACACCAAATTGTAATGCAGCAATTCTAATTTTCTTTGCACACAAGTTATAGAGGACAATGATCTATGAAGTGAACTAAAATCTAAGAAAACAATTGAAATGAAAGTAAATTAGGGGCAAAAATATGTGTAAATATGCATTTTTCCATTAATTCGCAACTTAATTTTTCTAAAAACACCTGTAAATTAAAAAATATTTCACGAACAACAAATATTTTAGTTCATTTCATTGCTTATACTATTTCAAACATTTGCTGAAAATTTCAAGTGAATATCTTTATTAGATTTTGAGATATCATCTTAATGGTGGGAAAATTTCAACAAAAATCCAGTTTAGAAAAAATTGCATTTAAAAATTTACTTTAATGTAAAAACATGGTTCCTATGGTCAAAAGAGTTTAAAATTCACCAGGATGATAAGTCAAACCTTCCTTTGACTCATTTTGCAAGCATTTCTTCTTGCGTTGGGCATAAAGTGTCTTCCGCTGTGTTTTTGTTGTTGGCAAAGAATGCCTTTTCGAGTCTTTAATTCTCTCCTTTTCAATTAATATTAATCCACTTAACATATGGCTTCCAATCCTTAAATTTAAATAGTTTAAAACTGATAAAAAACACCATTTGCACATTATCATTATTGCACATCATTAAACTGAAGTGCAGGCATAAATTATCGTAGCTGCATTGTCTGCAATTCTACAAAATGCTGGTTTGGAACAAAATTCCATAACATACCTTTGAATCTTTCGTTTGCATTTTGTGTTTTACTATGTAGACATTTGCATAGTAACTGTTGATCACAAAGTTCCATATACACAGGCTTTACTATGTTTATAATGTGTTTGCAGAATAGTCAATTCTAGCCTTCTGTAAATTGCTTTAGGAAGGGAAGGCATATCCGACGTATATATCAGCTTTTTATTTGCTCTTTTTCCTTTACCAATGAGTCGTAAATCAAATACGACAAAAATGTTTATTTCATACCTATTGTCCACTTTTCTGGATAATGCAAATCCTTTTGAAAAAGAGCAGTTCCTGCATTTTAACAAAAAATTGGAACACATGCCGAAACGAGAATCTTCTGTCAAGGACACTTCTTTATCCATACAACCATGACAACATAATATTGCACGCATTGACATTAAAATTTCAATGTTCATTATTCGATTTTCTCGTAATTCATTTAGTTTTATTAAATCTTCAGCTTGAATAGAGTTGTTGCCACCAAGTTTTAAAGAACCTGCAGTGATAACATCAGTAGAAGCAGTTGTCCCATCATTTATAATAATTTGTTGTGCACGTGAAGGTCTATACCGATTTCTAACAAATTTTCACTTCTTTGAGTGATAGTTCTTATTTCCCTTTATTTGTAGTAATTCGTAATCAAAACAACAAAATTTTTAAGTGAATTCAACTTTTTAGCTCATAAAAAAGGAAAAATAACGTTAGATAAACGAGCACAAAAAACGTAAACAAAGGAAGGTAAACAGACAAGCAACTGAATTGTGTTGCCAATTTTATCTCAAGAAATAAGTAAACTGCGTTAAAAAAAGTTGTAACTTGTCACCAATAGCATAAAAAGTAATTTAAAAAATGGGGAAAAAAGCAAACAATTGCAATTTTAAGGCCATTTCAGGTTTTGGAATGGTACTTCCGGTTTGGTTTTGCTTTAGACAAACTATTTTAAAGTCGTTATAACTCTTTTTCTAATTCGCTTAGGGAAAAAATGTAAACGGATTTCGAAAGACGAAAGTCTGAACTACAAGAAAAAGTCCAAAAATCATTTTCGCCAAATTGGCAAAAAATCAGTGTTTTCAACGTCGGCGGTCAAAATGTAAAAATGTTGAGTCCCACAATCTGTGGGCAAGTTTTCTGATCGCTTGTGTAATGAGCTTAAAAGAAGCAAGTAAACTTATTTGGTTAAATTTCGTTTTATAATTTTCTGAGATAATTTATGTTATCTTGAAATTAATTTTTTTTCTAAAATTTTCTACTTGGCACCATGCGTATGGAATAAAAATTTAATTAAATTATCTAATATACCGTAATTAAGTACTGAAAATATTAAAATAGTGTATTGCCATCCAGAAATTTAAAAGTGTACAAAATTAGTAAAATCCAGCACTCTAGAAAGTGAGCGAAAAATTAAAAGATTATACCTTAACTTAAATTTATCGAGTCATGTTAAATAAGAGTGTATGAAAATGAATACAGAACTTCAGTTTTCATGAGAGACATCTAATTTATCATATGAGTTTATAGTTTACTATACACTTAGTATACGAATATCATAAACGTGGTTTCAAAGTTGTTTGCTCGAATTTTTTGTAGTTGGTTTTATTTTAAAATTCGCCATTTCGAGTTCGGTCTATACTGCTTAGTATTATTTTCTTTTTTTCTTCGGAGAATGGATGGAAGGTGAATGGAACATATTACACTGATCAGCACTGATTTTTTGCCAACGGTATTCTAGTGGCTTCAGGATAATTCCGTGGTCCTAATTTCGAATCCGGCTTTCTTTTTGTCATATTGGCTTTAAGTTTCGACTAATCACTTAAATCGCATTGAAACTGCACTTCAGTGCTTACATTAGCAGCCATCTTAGTTTATCGACTTGGCGCACTTTTAAGATGAAGCTGTTCCAACTTGTAGATTTTAGCCCTTTTATTTACAAGCAGATTACCAGAAATCGCCTGTGAAATATTTTCGATAGCTTTATTCATTTATCAATATACCCATTTTTTATTGATGCTATTGATTGCTGTTTATGCATTTTAAGTATATTTTTAGCATTTTCCCGAAATAAAGTTTCCTGATGTTATCCCCATTTTAAAATATTCCATGTTTATCATTCTTTTATCTTCAAATTTTAAATTTTTCTCATTTCTTGTTTAAATATATATTGAGAGAATTTTGAATAATTTAAACATTTATGAGCTATGATCAGTTCAGAGCAATAGAAATTGAGAAGGTTTCTTTGAACATGTATTGTACCCTTTAGAGGTTTTGTTACGCATTTTGTTTCGTTTCACACCCGTGCCAGAGAATTTATATGAGCTCAAAACTCAAATCGCAGGTGCCGTAAAAATAATGATACCAAACATGTTCCAATAAATATTAAAGGAATTTATTTTATGTGCCACCATTACCAGAAAAACGACATCAGCTTTGAAACTCACATCACAAATGCTAAAATTTATTTATATGAACCAAGAATGACGGCAGACATACTCCAGAAAATATGGAAAAAAATTTGAGTTGTTTTATTCGCCATGAGAACCAAAAAATCAAAATGGGCTCAAAACTCAAATCGCAAGTTTCATAAATAAAATGACAGCAGAGATGGCCCAGAAATTATAGAAGAAATTCGAACATAGAGTTATTGCATACTGTCAAGTTGATCGTTTGAAAGTCTGTCAAGTAAAAATTTAGTAAATTTTCAGTATTTTGAAATTTGACGCACTTTTTGTTTGATTTAAAAAAATTGAGAATTTGAAAATCGAGTGAAGACCTTTGATACTTCATATATTTTAATAAAAACATGAACAATTTCATTTACAGAATGATGATTTATCTGAATTGAAGACTGCTGCAAAAAATTATATTTGTTGTAATTGATGTGCTTGTTTGAAAATACATGACATAAAACTAGAAATATATATTATGTTCTTATGAAATACAAATTTTTATAAAATGTAAGCAATACTTTTATGATATAAGGAAGTCACAGCAAAACTACATTTAAGAATAATCGTATCATGTAATATTTTAAAAGAAATTAGAGAAATTACTATACAGTTTTAGCTGGAAAAAGTGTAGAGTTGATATGAGTTATTCTTTAATAAGTCCTGTGGGAACCTCTTTTTTCTGTTATTTGCATTAATAATCGATTCATAGAACCAGACAGAGCTTGAAAAGTGTCCGAGTCATTTGTTTCCATCAACTTGTAATTTTGGTTTTAAGAACATACTTTTTTAGGTACTGTTGCCCATATTTGTAAACAAATTATCTGCTGCGTGTCCTGATATAAAACTGAATTCATTTTGATTTCGAAAAAAAATTTGATTGTACCACAGGGTGCAAATGTGGCTCAAACCATGACAGATCTCTCTCAGAATTGGCGTTTATAAAGGAGGTGGTGTTCTGTATGCAGATCGTACTAGTAAAACTTATATCCGTATGGCCCTTTTCACTGAACTTTTTTCGTTCGAAACACTACATTATTTCATTTGATGCCAGCCGTTTATTATTTTCGGAGAAAATTTACACGTGAATCAATATGCAGCTTAGAAATTGGAAGCTTCGTTTTCAATTCTTGTACACAACTATGGGATTTCTATGCAGTGCATTTCTAATTATCCGACTGGCACAGGGCGATTTCAGCTCAAATTTAATTTGTGAGGAAGACTTTTTTTGCTTGCAGGGCAGTCTGTGGATCCTTCGCTTTTGCCTTGAAGAATTTATCTCTGACCTTCCTGTTCACTGTTTCGTGCGGTATTTACCAGGTTTAATGAGAATGATGCTAATTACAGCCTTCGATCTGCCAGTGTTTCGTGTAATTCCGCCACCATTGCAAGAAGCATCTATAAAAGCTAGTTTTTTTTCCTTATTCAATTTTTGAAAAATGAAATCATTTTGGCATGGTATTAAAATACACAAAAATAAACAAAATCTTCATCCACAAAACTTGAATTTGTTTCTAGACTTGGAGATAAATGCTTTCTGGGATTATTTCTTTCAAATGATGCAATGAGCAGACGACTTTATACTTTTTTCAAGCTGCCATGCACTGATTTTGATCATATTTACATAATCCAAAAAAAAAAAAATCGAAGCTTTTCAGAAATTTATTTCGGTTCATCAATTGGTAGTCATAAATTAAGTCTTAAAAAATTACTTTTAACTCGCAGTAGTTTTTGAGATTTGGCGATTTTTCACCCGAATTGATACTTTTTTCCAAGTCTGTATACCCAAGTTATTGGAAGAATTTTATTATTGGGTTTAGAACTTAATTGTACTACAATTGTGAGTTCTTTAATTATATATATTAGCTGATACACCGCCATTGTTCGGGGTCAAAATATTTTCAAGTCTGGGAACATATACCACTTTAAACTTAATAAAATAGTTTTTCGCAGCAGAGTCTTTCGTTGACTTTCGGTCGTCCATTCCCGCGCTGCCTGACCCCCTCAACCAGCAGTCCAACCCCTCTCTTCTTTCCTACAGGCGTAGTTTTTACCACCTGGTACAAATCTAGCAGTCCTTGGCACTCCATTTGCCCCACACAATCATTGCCACGACGACAACAGAGGCTTTTTCATATCTTTGTTTTTATTACCATTATCCGGAGTAACATACTCTTCTTTTTAGTGTTATTGTGACTTATCCAGAAAATACCTCATAGTGTTCTTCCTTTTTCTCATTAGTCCCTCAGAATACAGTAGGAACCAGACTCAATGATCTTAAATATTTTACACCCTCATAAGGATCACTAAAATATTTCTAAAATTAAATGAAACGTCGCATAGAGAGAGTAATTAACGTCATTGGTTTGCGGTGTGAACATATGGGAAGAAGTGCATGTTACAAAATCAGAGTGGAATTAAAACTTTTGCCTTTTTGTTGATTTTCAAAGAAATCAATATTTTTTCATCTTACCAAATATTTTACACTTGGTAAAAAACACGGGAATGAAGGATTTGGTAAAACAATAAATTGGTTTGAATTTAATTACAATAATAGAAAGCATTGTTACAAATTGTGTTTGAAATGAATTTTGAAATGTTTATTAAAAATTGGGAGAAAAGATTTGCTCTATAAGATGACATATAAATCATCTTTGTGTAATATATAATTGAGAAGTTATTGGCGAAAAACTCAGAATAAACTCCAAAAATTGGCTTTATTTGGTGAAACATTTGGCTTTTATCCGGTGAAACATGTTATTTTTTCTCTCTAGGCGCTGTCTTCGATAGGAACTGGACTAAGTGACATTGAAAAATTAACTCACTCATTAGGATCATTTAAAGATTTGTTAAAATTAAACTAAGAATCGCATAAACTCTCATCACATATCGTTAACTAACCTCACTGGATTACTGTGCAACCATATTTAAAAGGGTATAGGCTACGATATAGAACCGGAAATAGAAGGTCTGCCTTGGAATTCATGTCCAAAGAAAGCAAGTAATATTTTCTTATCATAACTTTAAAAGTGGCAAAAGCACATAAATGAAGGATTTGAAGAATGAATACATTGGTTTAAATTTAATATTATAAGAATGGAAAGCGCACGCGTGATTACACGTTACTTTAAAAATAAATTTTGAAATGCTAATTACAATTAGAGAAAAACATGTACAACAATGGAATTAAAATAAATTAAAAGATGGGTTTGTTCTCTTTAGGAAGGGGTAAAAAAAGTTTTCTTGCGTTAAATATTTCAGAAGTTATTGGCGAATAACCCTCACATTTAGAGTAACTTAGTCTCATTTAAAAATTTTTGAAATTCAGCCTTATTTAAAAGTTTATAAAAATTAAACGCGAAACATTGCATAGTAAGCAAACTAACAAAATTGGTCTAATACAGGTGCGTAGGAAAAGCTAAGTATACTCAGACATAAAACCGTAAGCAAAAATTCTACCTATCTAATCATAACATGAATAGAAGCAAAGGCACGTGAATGATGGATTTGATGAAAGAGTAAATTAGTTTAATTTTAATTTCATAACAATAGAATATATTGTTACAAATTGTGTTTAAAATGAATTTTAAAATTTTAATTAAAATTAGAGGAAACATTGTACCGCAATAGGATTAGGATCATTAAAATGATGATTTTGTGCTCTTTTAAGATGTTGTAAAAATAATTGTCGTGCTCTAAATATTTCAGAAGTTATTGGCAAAAACGTCTAAAAATTAGGCTTAACAGAGAATAATTTTCGTTATTTAATTAAATCTGAAAGTTGAAAATAGCCCAATTGGCCCAGAAATGTACCCCAGAATGTCGTGTACAAATTTCATGTCGCTACCGTTCACCGTTTGGGAGGAGTTCTTGTGACCGAGACACAGACAGACACATTTATTTTCTGTTTGATATTATACTAGATGATATACCTGGAGTTGCTCAGGATAAAAATATTTTCAAGTCCAAATACTTATAACACTTTCAATTTACTAAAAGTGTTTTTCGCGGAAGCGTCTTTCGTTGATTTTCGTTAATAAACTGACCCTTTGGACCAGCAGTAAAACACACACCCTTCTTCTTTTTCTCTCCTTAGTTTGAACCTCTGATACTTTGGCAAGTATCTCGTAGTCCTTCGCACACTATTTTTCCCATCCCATCCCATCGTTTCTATGGCAACAGCATAAACACTTTCATATCTTGAATTTTATTTCCGTTATCCGGACTACAATTCTCTTCTCTTTGGTGTTTTTGTCACTGACAGGAAAAACTGTTCTTTCTTTTTCTCCTTAGGCCCTCTTCTTCCGGTAGAAAATGGGCTCAACAATCTTGAAGAATTTTACACACTCATTATGACCATTAAAAAATTTGTAAAATTAAAGGAAGCATCGCGGAAAGAGAGTAATTAACATCATTGTATTGTGGTGCAAACATATTGAAAGGTATATGCTACGAAATAAAAGCTAAATAAAATTTCTGCCTTTCTGTTAACATTCAAAGAAAACAATATTTTTATCATAACTTTCACAATGGTAAAAATACCGGAATAAAGGATTTGATAAAACGATCAATGGCTTGAATTTCATTACAATAATAGAAAGCATTGTTACAAATTGTATATGAAATAAATTTGAAATTTTTATTAAATTAAGAAAAAGAACGCATAACATTGAATTTTAAATCATTAAAAAGATGATTTTCTGCTCTATAAAATGGTATATAAATAATCTAAGTGCAATATATTTTTCTGAAATTATTGGCGACGAACTGAGATTAAACGCCGAAAATTGGCTTAATTTTCGCTATTTAATTTAATATCTTAGTAAATAATTTTTTAAAAAGTTTGTTAATGTAGAATTAATCTAGAAACGTATCCTAGAATGGCATGTGCAAGTTTCATGTCAAAACTATTCATCGTTTAGGAGGAATTTTTGCGACAGGTAGACCGTTAGAACATCTTTTTTTTTTCCTGCCTTTGTCCTCTTCCTACGATAGGAACAGGACTAAGTATCCTTGAAAGCTTAGCACTCATTAGAATCATTTAAAAATTTGTGAAAATTAAACAAAACATCGAAAGCATAATGCACTAACGTCATTGGATTTCTGTGTAACCGTATTAAATGGTGTAAATGCTACGACAACCGAAAATCGAAAATGAAAACTCTACTTTGTTGTTTATGTTCTAAGAAAACAATATTTTCTTATACTAACTTTAACACTGGCAAAAGCCCGCGCGCGAAACAGTAGATTGGCTTGAATTTATTTCTACTATAAGAATAAAGAGTATTGTTAGAAATTGCGTTAAAAATATATTTTTAATTGTTATCAACAATCAGAGAAAACACTTTATCACTACACTTTTAGGAGGAATTTTTGCGACAGGTAGACCGTTAGAACGTCTTTTTTTTCCTGCCTTTGTCCTCTTCGTACGATAGAAACAGGACTAAGATCCCTGAAAGCTTAGCACTCATTAGAATCATTTAAAAATTTGTGAAAATTAAACAAAACATCGAAAGCATAATGCACACTACACTTTTAATGGGATTAATATCATTAAAAAGATAATTTTCTGCTCTTTAAGATGGCTTAAAAATAATTGTTGTCTAATGAATATTTCAGAAGTTATTGGCAAAAACCGTCTAAGCATTAGGTTTAACAGCGGCTAGTTTTCGTTATTTAATTTAATATCTTAAGAACTAATTAACTCTGAAAGTTGAAAATAGCACCGATGACCCAGAAATGTGATTTAGAATGTTGAGTGCAAATTTCAAGTTGCTACCGATCACCGTTTAGGAGGAGTTTTTGTGACCGACAAACAGATACATGTATTTCCTGCTTTATATTATACATATGAAAGATTAAATAACTGACAAAGTAAACTGTTTCACAAAATCTATACAGTTAACTTTCTATGTTACATTATTTTTAATAAGATATTGAATTAAATAATGAAAATTAAGCAGATTTACGCCTACTTATTAAACGTTTATCGCCAATAATTTCTTAAATATTTATTGCACAAAAATTATTTTTAAACCATCTTAAAGAGCAAAAACTTATCTGGTTAATGATAGTTGTTCCATTCAGGTACAAAGTTTGTAATTAACGTCTCAAAATTTAATTTTAAAGCACATTTTAAAAATATTTTATGTTCTTAAAAATTAACTTCAAGCCAATTTACTGTTTATCAAATCCTACATTCACGTGTATTTGCCACTGTTAAAGTTAATATAAACAAAATATTGGTTTTGTTTGGAAATTTTTATTTCCAAGGCTGATTTTTCATTTCCTTTATTATGTCGTATTCATATCTCTTTTAATATAGTCGCACAATAATCGAATTAATGTGCAATCGGATTAATTGCTCTTTCTATGAGATGTTTGTTTAATTTTCAAAAATTTTTTAATGATACTCATGAGTGTGTTTAGTCTTTCAAGTTTATTTAGTCTAGTATCTGTGGAAGAGAAGTGAAGTAGGAAGAAATAGAAATGTTTTACCGGTCTATCTGCCATAAGAAATCTTCCTAAATGATAAATAGTATCGATTGAAATTTACACATGCCATTCTGGGGTCAAATTCTAGATCAATTGTGCTTTTTCCAATTTTCAAAATTTTTACTACTTATTTCATTAAGTAACAAAAATTTGGGCGGTTTTTTTCAGTTTATCGCCAATAAGTTCTGGAATATACAGGATGTTCCATAATTAAACGGACCCTGTTTTAAAGTTGTCTACAGACGAGACAATTATTCATAAAGTTGTGAAATTTTGTGGAGAACGTAATAAAAGGATGGGAATTTGTTTGAGCCAAAGGAAATCAAAGTTTTGGCGCCAGAGGGTGTTTTTTTTAATGAATTACACATTTAACATACATTTACGATTGGTTACAAATTTTATTGCAACAAAACGTGTTCCACATGACAACCATCATTTTCATCTACCATCTGGACAAATCTGATGCATTGCATCTCAATGGAGAAGTGACTTAGTACAGCAACCAAGAAATTGATTCTGAGTCTGATGTGGAGAGCAATCCAGTTCACGAACAATAAAGCTGCTCAAAATTGAAACTAAATGTTTATATCATCCATCCATTCTACCTCTAATCTTATTATACCATAAATAATAAAGTTGTTTATAATTGAATAAGCGTAGAGTTGGAAAAAACTGGATGACGCATGAGTGCACCAACCTTCTCTGAGTGTTCTAAAAAGTCACCTGTTCGCAAAGGGTTAAATATAAAAGTATTTATGTACAATAAGGTAATTAAACCTATATTTAGAGCTCATTTTTTGCAAAATTTAATAATCACTGATAAATTTAGTTTTTTATAAGTTTCTTAACAGTAAAGCTATTGACGATCCTATATATTCAAAAAAAATTAAATATTTCAAGTAAACATTAAAAAAAAGTTTGGCGTTTTAACATGTTAAGCTCCCTTGGGCCTTTATTTTGATGACGGCTTATCAGATAAACGAGGCCTCTAAAACTTTGAGTTTCGGCTATTTTTAAATCAGAAAATGATATAGAGTCAGTACTCCAAAGTTCACAATTGCTGCCAGAACAGACATATTCTTTAGACTTTTCGAGATAACCGATCGCACTAATCTATATTTTTTGAACCAACATTTGATGATTTAATTTTTGGGGGCTGGTTCCACTTCCTATTTATGAAGACTACCAGTGATAACTGCGATTTGCACTATTCCCCTTGTTCAAGCCAATAGTGTCATTGATTCAAACAGTCCAATTTTGGCAACTGTTTCTGGTGCAGTCTAAGCAACTTTTAGGAAAACAAAATTCACCAAACCTTGTCTTTCTACTGCTTTAATTAAAATTTTAGGGTAAATTGCAGTCAAACAAGTAACCTATCTAATGATATAATAAGATGTTTTCCTACTTGCCTTAAAACTGTTAGTCTTTTGCTAAAATATTTAGTTGATGATATCTAAATTTATAGACTGGTCCATCATATGTAACCCCCGTAGTGTTTTCCCTTAAAACTGATTTCATACACCACATTTACATCGTTACAATATACTTTGCCTATTTTAAGAACCAAATAATATTAGAATTGAAATTATGATGCCATTTCAATCCAGCCACTGGTACATATTTGGCAACATTCCATTTTTAATCAATTAAAAAATCACTGTAAGTAATAGTTACTCTTAAATAAGATTAGTTACCAAATATAGCAGTTTTCCAGTTGGCTCATGTAAACATTAAATAAAAACCATACAGCTTTGCCAGATGTAGAAAAGAAAACCAAACCGCATTTCGCCAAATAATTGTGATTCTGTATTCCGGCTTTTCAGATCTGTTACATTGAACGTTCTTCCACAATTTTTGAGTTTGTCGTCATTCTGAAAGATGAAGGAAATACACTAAGTTATATGGCAAAACATACCATTTCAAATTTTAATCCGACACTATTTCAAAGACTTTAATGTGAAAGGAAATATCGTATTATATTAGGCCGATCATTCTACGAAAGATTTATTGAAAAATCAAGAATACAAAAACCTTGAGAATTTCAAACTGAAATAATTAAATATAAATTTATTAATAAAAAATTAATGCAACTCAATTCAAATAATGTCGAAACAATTCGTGAATTAATTTATATAGCTATATAGTATCGTGAAGTTCAACTATTTTATTTATTAATTGTTAATTTTAGAATATTATGTGATTCGTAATGAACAAATGAAGAAAATTCGTAAAAACGAAGTTTTAAGATATTCAATTACATTCAAAGGATATAAACTTTATAAAACGAAAATATTCTCAGAATATTTTTTAAAGCATCATAAGTTAAAAGTAGGGTTATACTGCTCAATTTTTTGGTAAAATAATATTGAAACAAATTCCTCTTTTAATTACATTCGCAAAATTAACCTGAAATGCAAAACAGTTAAAAAGTAAAACATAACTATTTTTATAGCGTTAGCTTCTTGTCAAGAGTTTTGCATATAAATATAGTATTTGCAGTTACTTTCTGGACTCTTTAAATGGAACAAAATTATCGCAGATAAATTTCTAAATTATATGTGATATTTTTTCTATCAGCAATAAAGTCTATATAAATCTAAAAAAAAATGTTTGACATATTTTGAATGTTTTAAAAAAATTAAAATTCCTTTTGCGTTTGAATACTCGAAAGCCTGTACCGAAAGTATTATTTTTATAGCATATTCTATTGAATTTTAATAAAAACATATATTTGGATTACCAATTGTGTATATATATTGTAAATCAATGAGAGTTAAACACTTGCACTTCTTTTGCGTTTTCTTAAATATCTGATAATAAAAAAGTCTACATGCTTTCTCTTGCACCACTCTTTGATCCATATGAAGACGATAACCTAGATGGATGATTTTCGAAACTTACATTCGTTGACCCCTCACTTCAGGCAATTAATTTGCGTTTGATGCTTTGAGGGAACGTTCAAACTAAGTATAAGTTTCTATGTTAAGTTTGCGTCTCCACTTGAGAGAGTTAAAACAAATCACGCATTATGTGAAGGAAATGTCAGGCCAAATCTCTATATTAACTATACAGAGGAAACGGCACTTTCACCCAATAGAATTAAAATATCTGCAGTTGATGCATTGAGGAAACTGCAAGGCTGCGTCTAAATTTCTATGTTATGTTTACGGCGGAAACGCCGCCTTCATACAAGGGAGTTGAAATATTTGCGTTTGATGAATTGAGGAAACCGTCTGGGCAGGTATAAGTTTCTATGTTGTGTTTGCGTCACCTTCACCCAAAAGAATTACAATATTTGTATTTGATGCATTGAGGAAAATGTCAGGAAAGGTCAAAGTTTCTATTTTATGTTTACGGAGGAAACACCGACGTCACCCAAGAGTTGTTTATGTTCGTAACAGCATGAAACAAATATACAGAATGAATTCGCAATATTTGCAGGGAATGGTGAATGCGTAGCTAGCACATCTATTAAAAAACCTTCCATACATTTTCTTGTGCCAATCACTGACTACTTTGCGTGACTTTTGGTGGATGATTTTGATAACAGCAAATGATAAGTTTGAAAACTGATAACAGACTTTGTTAAAATAGTAATACTTTGCAACATTTGCTGGCTAATTTCAAACAAGAAAGTTTGGAAGATCTCTGAAAAAAGATGCTGTAATATAAAATACAGTCTGTATTAACGAAGTTTCCATTTATTCAAGGCGATTGCAGTTCCAACCAGCTCGGATAATTGAGGCTCTACTGCAATAAACTCTTCGACCAGAGAGAATTGACGATGCTTTCTTAAAAACTTAACAACAACGTTTGAACTTAAAATGTTTGCAACCTTGTTTTTAAAAAACTTTATGCTCTCATAGCGAATATCGAGGTATACTAGTTACAAAATTTATGTTACTAACTTACAAATAAAAGAAATCTAAATTCTTCTACACTTTGAATAAACATTAAAAAGATTTATTTTTAAAAATTTATAAAAACTTTTTTGAATTCAAAATACAATTGAAAACTTACCTCAGAATAAGAATTTCTTCAAAAATCCTTGATCGTTTTTATTTCAAAAAAATGTGACTATACCTGCAATAAACACATATATAAATAAGAATATTAGAAATCGATCAGCATTATGAAGATATTCCCTGTAATAGATCAATAAAACCTGTCTTTGAATGTCATGCAGGTTCAATAGAAATATCCAGCTTTATATTTTTAATTTGTTTATTCCAAATTTTTTATGGTCTCCACTTATTTTCTGCCGAATAAAAAAAGTTTGAAGAAATAAAACGCTCAGTAATTTGATCAGGAAGAATACAAGAGAAATATGTCATATTTTCAACTCAATCATTGCGGGCGAAATTTTTCACTCTCATGCTTTTTAATTCCAGTTGCATTGTGTTTAACAAATTAAGATGTGCTGAGAATTCTCATGTGCATTTTGTAATAAATTTATTCATTCTTGTAATGGTATACTAACTATGAGGCACACTCATTGGCGTTCAATAAAAATATATGCATTTAGCACAATTTTTAGAATCATTTTTCCCTACTTCAGCGTAAAAATCAATGTGATTTTTTATGTTTGAAAAACTTATCAGGACCATGAAGGGTGTCCACCCTAATCGTGGCCCATTGGAAATATGCCTATTTCTAATTTCTAGACCATTAGAAATAGGCATATTGTTTATAGGGGTTGATACACGGGAACTTTGATACAGTTCTTAAATTTTAATGATTGTAATGGCTCACATCCTCTCATAAATATGACACTGTAACCCTTGGCACACGGTAAATTTTTCGCCACGTAATTAGTGATTTCTTTCACTAATTATGTTTTTCTGCCAACGAATCTACTCCAAACGTAAGAAACAACATTTATTTTTCTGAACTATATTAAGTTTTGAGGTTTTTTAGCGTTGATTTTGCGTGAACACTTGTTTTAAGTAAAAAAGCCTCTTGATTGATACAGTTGACTCCGGGGCACATTGATACGCATCTTCTGTGTGTATCAATAGGCCTTCAAAGCAAATACTTTGTAAAATCGTGTTCAAAAAGGAAAAAAAAATGTAAAAATGAACTATCTAAGAGAAACACGCAATTAAGCATGTGCTTAAACTATGAAAACAGTTTCAATTTCATTGGAAAAATAAAAAGAATTGTTGTAAAATAAGAGTTTAAAGTATTTTTTTACGAATTTATTAAAATTGGAGAGAAAAATTGCTCGGAAATTTAATTAATTTCACCAAAAAGATAATTTTTTGCGTTTTTAGATGGTGTGAAAATTATTTTTGTGCTAATTTTTTTTTCGTAAATCATCGAGGAAGAACGCAAAAATTTCCCTTATATTTTTATTCTTTAAAATTTCAAAAAACGGTTTCGAAGGTACATATACTCTCCCTCCAAAGTATATTTGCACACAGAGACACAAATTCTCTTGTATTATTTTTAGAGATAAATTATTTTCTGAGGAATTGTTTCAATTTTCAATTCTCATTAAAAATGTTGAAATTTTATTAAAATAAAAGTTTTTTTCTTTGTTAAACTTTTAAAATTTGATTTGGAACATAAATTTTATTGAAAAAACACCTTTTGTTTTGATTGCAGACATATTATTTTCAATCATCATTATTTTCGATATTTGCGTTTGAATAAATGTACCCGTTGTGTGGGACAGATTGATTCAAATCCAATTTTAGGAAAAAAGTGTAATAAATATTTTATTATTTCATTTACGGCCAAAACTCGATTGAAATCATATATTAGATTAACAAATGCATAAATATAGTGTATTAGTTCTAATTATTTCCGTTGATAAAATAATTTTTTAGCCTTCAAAAAATAATTATAAATGTCCCCGTGTTCCCCCTATTTCAAATTGGAATAATATTCTAAATGACATAAAGATGATATTCTGATATTATGCTGTTTCACTAAAAAAATGTGCTTCTAAAAAATTACGAAGTCAAAATTGTTCCACAGTCCACGGGTTCTGTTAGTCATATGAAAGGGATAGATGATGCCTCAAAAATGCCCGTCTTCATCAATGACTCAGATCAGTAAAGTTGCTAAATGATATTCCAGGCAAGAGATTTATAAACAAACATTTATTTCACAGTGCAAAAATGAAACTGTCGGTTAGAACATTAAAAAACATTTAAACCAAAAATGGATCTGCAGATAGACACATCTCGTATCACAGAGTTACCGTACATAAGTATAATTGGGCGAGAGGAGGAATCCATTGAGTGAGGAGCCAAAAAGAATCATCGGTACATCTGGATCAGAGTAGTTGATGATCAACAAGCCGCATGCAACTGCAGATGAAGGAAATCAGCCGCAAGACACAAACTCTGTTCAGGCAAGATGGCTATCATCATCTGTACTACCACAGAGGCTCGTACATCACCGATGTGGGTTTTCTTATGCTGCTTGCACTCTCTCTCGGTTTCGGTCTGGTCGGAAATGGAAAGTGCACTCCTATATATACTTGGATGAATAGTGTGCGCGCAGAGCTGCACCTTTTTAGCATCTTGCATGGAAGAATAAAATTCCACCTGCCGCCTCATGGCAAAGTGAAAGATGAAAATGCAAAGGTTCGAGAGGCCGCCACACATATTTAGTAAAATACTTCTGACACTCTAAAATTTAAATAAAAATGTTCGACACTTCTGGTACTAAAACCGCACGAACTTTAAATGCCACTTTGAACAGATTGATCTTTGAATGTCACTTCTTTAGGTCATTTTAGATAAAATATTAGTGTGTTAAGAATATTTTACTAAAATATTAATGTGACAAGAATAATTAACCAAAATAATAGTGTGTCAAGAAAATTTTACTAAATAAACTCTAAAATATATTTCCTATCGGAATTATAACACTACTAACCAAAAGTATAGCAAGATTGGTAAAATTCGAAACATTTGGAGTTAATTTCAATACAGTGGTTCAAAATCAGTTATGGAGAATTGCGGAAACTCACATTTTACAATGAAGATTTTGTCACGAGGACATTTATGGTACAATCCGCAAATTGATGAAGAAGAAATTGATTTGCGCTCAGCCCGTCTCACAGGAAACTGATAATGTTTTGAAAGTTTCATCAATCGTTTTGTATCTTCTTCACATTGCTTACATGCATTTCCGTAAAAATTATATGAATATTCGGGAAGATACAAAGGTTTCTTTAAAACTTCACAAATTTTTCGCATGTGTTTTCTATCATAACTTGTAGAGTTTTCAGCCAACTTTTGAAAAAGTTAGAGAATGCTCGACAATATGTTAGAGAAACATTTTATTGAAATTTGAAGTAAATACTTTGAATATTTGAAGAAATGTTAGTATTTGCAGGAATTACTTTTTAACTGCGCATGAGCGAAACATAACGTAAAATTTCTTACGTAACGTCGAAGCTGAAGGCGAAGTTACGTTATATGTAAGGCAACTTTTATAAAAAATTCCAGTTCAATACTTTTAAAATTTAGAAAGTTATATGCATTGCAGCCAGCAGAATTTCTTTTGTTCTCTCAGAGAAACAAAACGATGAGGGGTTTCAACAAATCAACATTTTTTAAACTAGACTCTTTGAAGAGCAATATTGAATGTTATGAAATTTGAATATCCCGAGTACTTATCTGAACTTATAAATTAAATGCATAATAAAAATTGCAATTCGACGTTTAGTACTCGAAGATTCAAGTATAAAAAAATATTCATTTGTTAGAAATCCCTCATCAATTTGTTTCTCTCGGGGAAACTACAGAAATTCAGCTGGTTGCAATGCCAAAAACTTTCTAAATCTTAATGGTATTGAACTGGAGTTTTCATAAACGCTGTCTTAGATAGCTGGTTTCGACGTTATGAAAAAAAAAATGCGCTATGTTTCGCGCATGCACAGTTAAAAAGTATTTACTACAAATATTCATATTTCCTCAAATATTCAAGGTATTTACTTCAAATTTTAATACAATGTTTCTCGAACATTTTGCCGAATATTTGGCTGGAAACTCTGGATGTTATAAGCATAACACATGAGAAAATTGTCGGATGTTCTTACGAATTCTTTATATTTTCTCGATTATTCATGAAATTTTTACGAAAATGCGTATAAGAAATGTGCATAAGAAGCAAAACGATTGAGGGAAGTTTCCGAACATTATAAGCTCCCTGAGAAAGGGGGTAAGCTAAAACTTTTCTTCTTCATCGATTTGTTGGAAGGTCCCCTAAATGTCCACGTGACAAAATCTTCACTGTAAGATGTGAGTTCCCGCTATTGTACTTCCTAAAATTCTCCACAATTGATTGTGAACCATTGAATTCAAATTAACTCCAAATGTTTCGCATTTTACCAATCTTGCAATACTTTTGGCCAGTAGTGTATAACTATCTCTAAGGTTTAAACCTAGTATTGGACCAAGTTTAGGTTGGACACCTAGTATATGCCTGACATTTTGAGTGATTTGGATGTAATCTCTAGATACGGTTTGTATTTTTATATTGTAGATGTTGATATTTATCTTTCAACCACCAATTCGGCTTAATTCCAAATAAGAATAATAAAGGATGTGATTGAACTGAAAATCCTTTACCAGTCATATATGCATTACAGTGAGTCGAAAAAGTCGAATTTTCGAGTATCGAATTCTAATAAGGCTCAAATTTTGTGTATTAACATGCTTACCAACAGAAAAATATTTAAAATATTAGAAGTCGAATCTTTAGTTCGCTCAAAAGGGCCTGGAAAAAATGACAAAAAGCACTAAAATTTACCCTATACGCTAAAATTTTTCAAGCTACAGATTTTAATTTCTAATAACGTTTAAGTATTTCATTTTACTTGCCTGGTGACAGAAAAATTATATTTGAAAAACTTTCTCAACATTTTAAGTCTGCGCAAAAGGCTTGAAGTTTTAGAATTTATCTGAAAAATTGAAGTTTTCTATGTAAGCAAAAGACGCATTGTGATATTTTAAAAAGGCCATCTTTCTGAATGTGATCATCTTCATCAATACGAATCATTTTATAACATTCTGTTTTAATAAGATGATCTTGAAAGCAAAGTTTTCTAGCCATCTATGTTTCTTTCACTGGGATCTTTTTCTGCAGACTCTGTGACTAGATTGATGTACCATTTAACATCTAATGTAAGGCAGTGAAAATTTTTAAAAATTAAATTCAAGTAGAGTTTTACTTTTCAGAACGGACGATATAGTTTCTGTTGTCAAGTCACGTATCAGTGGAGAAGGCGGCAGATTATACAGGGTAGTCATAGATCATTGGACCTATTTAAAAATTTATAAGAAAAACTAATAATGTTTGTTTTTTTTTTAAATGAGAGCGCATTTAAAATTTTTTTTTCAGATAGGTAACGGGCATTACGGCCGTCTAGTTGGTCGTAAATATTTTTACATCTCCCATTTTTGAGAGCCATTATCTGTGAAATTATTAAAACTAGAAGAAAAATAAAGGCATGGCATTGTAAGGAATTTTGCGTTCTTAAATTTGTTTATAAATTGCAATTCGAAACCTGAATAGTGTTCGAGATATTCAAGAAAAACTAAAAAAGGAAACTAGGAAACGTGAATCGGATGCTGCTGATTGGTTGCCATTGGGTACAGAAATCTCTCTCTGTGGCAAATTTAGAACACCGTAATAGTATGCCACTTATCTGAAAAAAAACTTTTTTTTGTTTGCTCTCTCATTTTAAAAAAACGCAATTGTATCATTATCAGAATTTTTTATTAATTTTTGAAATGTGTCCAATAATTTATGGCCACTCTGAATTTTGTACAATCTGTCAGCTCACTCTTGTAAGTGACATCAAAATTCATTGAGGAAGTCTTAAATGTGTTATCATACCTTTGGATTTTAGGTTCTTGCTCTCCTATTATCCAATTCTCGTATATATTATCTCTTTCTAATATAATAATTAATAACATGTTCTCTGGGTGACAAAAGAATTTGCTTATATCAGTCGAAGGATAGATGATCGATATGAAAAATGACTCATTGATTGAACAACAAACACGATATAGCTTGGATAATATTTTACAGGCAGAAAAATCTCTATGTCAAATCAGACAAAAGCATGCATTTTCACAATGTAGTTTATAAGCATCTTTAGTCCGCTTGCAGAGCTGGTTTGGGAAATGAAAAACCGTTGCACATGTCAGCCATCGGGAGTGATTGAAAGGTCTAGGATCTCTTACAACCATGATACGGAGAAAGGAGCTGTTGGTTTTTTCCTAAGATCAGTTCTTATCGACACTGATTTTATTTAAATGAACTGCTTCGAAATTTATAAAGGATAATTTCTTGCAATCCGACAGTTGTTTTCTGAATTTTCCAGAGAATGGCGCGGATACCATCGTCTCTTTGTCTATGTATTCAAATAAATGTTTGAGCGGTAGCTCGTTGAAGTGAAGCGAGCAAATGAACCACTGGAATGGTTTCTGAATGTTAACCACTGCGCAACTGATAACACCATTTTCCCACCCAGCGTTGGTTGCTGCGCCATCACAACCCATAATTCATGTCAACAACAATACTTTTAAGGTACTTAATAATTCAGTTAGCTATTTCACTGCCGGTTTCACACGCCTGATGTGACCATATTTTCCACCAGGTTGATGTGCTACTTCTTCTTTATTCTTCGCTATATTTTAGTTCCTATATTTTCCTGAAATATAGTATTATATTTTCTACCTTTTAAGTACATTCCTTTTGCTACTATGGGCCTTCCCATTTCTTATCCTGTATCCAGTCGTGTCTTCTATTTTTCTCCTATCTTGCTTTCAGCTTTAACTAGTGACACATCTTTTTCAGAAATAATTCTAAGATGATGTAATTAACTAAAGCTGGAAGCAATAATTGTTATCAGAAAAATCAAATCTATTCTAACCAAAGCAGTAGACGTTAATTTCGATCTCATTTGAGATGGAGAAAAAAACTGAAGACAAATCAATCTGACTTCTTCTATCGTGCAGAGTTTTCAAGTAGTTTCAATGCCGTAAGTGTCACTGTGAACTGTAATGGTTTCTTGAAATAATTTTATTTGTTTTTTCTCCCTTCTTCTGTTTCCATATTTTTAGTGTATCTATACTGCTGATAAAGATAACCCGGGTTGTTCGGTAATCATTCTGTGAAACGCGGAAAGAGTGGAGAAGGTGTTCAGAAACAAGTTTGTTTGATGTGAGCTGTACTCACTCTGCCATATCATGGTCAGAATAACTGTACTAGGCAGACTTAATTGCTATTAAGGATTGCAGACATAAATAACACGCGGAATGGTTATCTCAGTTATTATACTTAGTGAAATACTGCATTGATTTATAAAGCAGTAAAAACCTCAATTTTTCTTCTCAATTATAAAATTTCAGGTCTTTTGCGCGAACTCAAAATGTTACGCAAGGTTTTCAAATACAATTTTTCTGTCATAGAGGAACAAAAATGAAGTACTTAGGCCCTATTAGAGACCGAAAATCGCAGCTTGCATATTGTTAGCGCAAAGGTAAATTTTAGTGGGTTATTTTGTCTTTTTTTCCAGAATTTAGGTCCTTTGTGGAAATTGAAGATTAAAATTATATTTTTTTAGTATCTATCCGTTGATTAGCTTGTTAATACGCAACTTTTGAACTCTATTAGACTTCGATATTCGAAAATTCGACTCTTTCTATCCACCCTAATATGCATGTATATTACATGTGTATGTGACATAATTCTCTTTATCACATTTCTCGAAATTGAAATACTGTAACTATAATTTTCACTACTTTGCTTCGGTCGTATGTTAACACTGAGATTTAAGAATCTCTTTAAAATACTGAAATATACAAATGAAGGGCATTCCGAAATAAATTATAACTCGTCAAGCCACTAATTTAACTATCTCTCTGCTATTTTTCGATAATAGGAATTACCTGCCATGACCAATATCTCAGAATATTCATGGACTGGAATCAGTTGAATTTTTATCTCAATTCTTATATCCAGTACTTTTTTATCTTTCAGCGCCTTGCTAAGCCTGCAATAAAATACTTGTAATGCTTTAGGGAACGTGTGCACTTCTTCAAAATAAAAATAACATCAACATTATTACACATATGAGAACATCACGAATCGTAAATTTCTAGCCACAGACAAAGGTCTTTTAAAGTAAGAAAAGAAATCAGATAACCCAATTTCCAAAATTAACTTAAGAAAAATTGGATTTGTTGCTATTATTCAGCAAGAAAAGAGAGGAAAAATTAGAAGAACTGAAACTTGCCATTTTCAAAAACGTGTAAAAAACAAAATAAAAATTCTTTATAAAAAAGGAAAGAATGAAAAGAACTGAAACACGTGATATTACTATTATAAATGCAGGACGTGACTAACAAAACACAGCACAATTTAAGAAAAGGTTGCTTCAAAGGTTAGTTGACATATCTCAGAGCTTGATGGTAGTGTTTCGCGGTACACTTTTCACTGAAAGAATCCTTACAACCGAAAGTCGCGATAAGATCAGAATATCTGGGCGGTCATGCCAATGAAAAGGATCAGCGGTTAACGCAATCTTTCCCACCCCGCAGGCCTTGCACAGACGCTGCCAAAAGAGCTCCATATTGCATGAAGGTGACTGTGCGCAGTATCTGAAGCTTTGCAGTTTTGGAAGAATAATCCTTTTTGCTTTCGTCATAAAATGTCCGACATTTCTATGCAAACCGCAACATTTTATCTTTAGAAATTGATAATTCGAAAACGAATAAAGTTTTTCCTGACTTTTGGATCACCAGATATTTTATTTAAGCAGTAATATAATTATCAGTATATTAATAACGACGTAATAAATTACTTCATCAATTGTGTAGAAATTAAAACTGTTTTGGAAAGTTTTGCCATCACCACAAATGTATAAATTTTCAAAACATTTTGTAAAATAAATGATTTTCTTTTGGGATTCAAATAATTTTCAGAATTTCTATTGCAAATGGCAATAACAATCGCCATGTGATTTAATTTTAGAAAAGTAAATTCTGCATTATTTTTAACTTCTTCAGTCAGCTGGCCCCCATATGGAGCAAGAATTGTCCACACTAAATTACGAAATAAATTTTTTGAATTTTTTATACACCTTCATTTTTCATTTATTCTTTAGGCTACTGATAAAAATAAGCTCCTATTATGTGATATTAATGAAATAGTATTTCAAAATATTTGGCAGTCACTAATTTTTTAAACTTAGTTCTATAATCTTGAACATACAGAAAATGAATGACATGACCAGGTATTGAATTCTCAAGGAACCAGGTTTCCACAGCAGCAGTCACTAGTTTACTGTGGTGATTCTTGCGGATTTCAACTATTTTCAATACAGAATTCTTGCACCTGGTGAATAAAATCTGACTTTACCAAGAATGATTCTTCTTTCAAAAATTAAATTTATCTTTACCAAACAGTTGAATTATCTCCCATAAAAGTGTTTACATTACATAAGAAAATATTTCCGCAATGCTTGAAAATCAAAAATTAATGTGTCAGCAAAGAAATCGTGTGCCAGATTGCCTTCCTGAATTCAAGGATAAATAACATTTCCATTCTGACTCGTATTTTTAACTTTTTTTTAGATTTCTATATTTGTTAGTTCATTTGTCAGCTGTTTGCAAAGTACTCTAGGATTTTCTTTATTTATATTAACGTTATATAGTGTTTTAAATTTTGCGATTAATTTCCCACCCGAATTCTTATGTCACTGATGTATTTTCAAAAGCTTGCAGTGATCTTCAGAAGTTAGGAATTGAGAAATAATGAATTCTCGGTTATCCTCTTGATACCCAAAAGTATAATTTTCGACCAATTTTCACAAAAATCGAGATTAATACTCTTAATAGGATTATATAACATTTTATATAATTAATTAATTAATTATATATTTATTAACATAATAAATAAAATAAATATATAATATAATAATTAAATAAAATAATTAATTAATTAATAAAATGAAATAATATAATTAACTATTCATAATTTTTAGATTTAAGCATAGGACTGTCGAAAGCATTGGACAGACTTTGAATTGAAAGACACTTTTTTGTGAATAAAACACACTTTTTTTGTAAGTGAAACACTAATGTCCCTTAAGAAGGACGCGGGGTCTCAAAAGGTTATATCAAACTTCTAGATCGGCCCGTTCAGAGTTCGTTATAATTGGGTTTGATTGTATTTATAGAATTATTGTTTGCTGAATTATTACAAAATTTGTACCTACAAAGAAGCGAAAGTAACTACCTTTAACGGCCAGATATTGAAATTTCAAATAAACTTGGGTTTCAAACTCCTACCACCTCTGGAAGTTTGGAGGGGGGGGTAAGGGATCAAGTGTTGCCCTCACGGTTTAAAATTGGGTGTCCGTCAGAAAATAGCTTCATTCTGTTGCTTCAAAATGGAACGTAAATTTCCAAAAGCTAAACTAAATATTACTCTACTTAAATTATTTTTTACATAGTAAAAGATGGAGCAATATCCAAAAGGGTAAATAACGAATAAAATTTTTCTGACAATCAAAGAAAGAAATTAGAAAAGTTCACAAGAATTGAGAAACAGAAATAGGGAATTGCAAGCAAAGAAACCTTTGCTATTAATTTTCTGCTGAAAAATTTAATCATGGAACAAGTATAAGATCAAAATAATAGAAAATTAATTAATTATAGGGAACGAAGTGACTTTGTTTTAAAAAATCAATATACGTGGAGTTTAATCAAAATCTCGAGTTCAAATTTTTTAACGATAGCCATACTTTCTCTTTCTATACTTCGTATACTAGAAAGCTGAAAAGGTAGGGTGAGAAGGGAAATTATGGGCAAATAATTTTAAACTAAAATTTAATTAAATTGTATTATTCCTTAATGATTATTTTATAATACATTTTCCCAAATTAAATTTTGAATCAAACAAATATTTTATATTGATTCAATATCTTAGTTTAGAAAAATCGTATTGAATATTATATTAACAAAACAGCTGAAACACATTTCTTAATTATTCTCATGATCCAAAATGTCATGATTTAATGAAAGGTTATGATGTACAACTATAAACCATATGAAAACGCTCTTTGAAGAAATAGACACACATATATATTTACCATTGTTCCATTTTGAAAGAGGTTTAGAGATGTTTTCGTAGGCATGCTACTACTATGTGTATTTTGAGTTGGTGTTTGTTGGAAAAACCTAAATATAAGATAAATTACAAGTGCGTCATATAATATTAATCATATTACGGTTGACCCGAAAAGATCCTCAGTAGCCGGTGGATTTTGTACTGAGGGGACTGAGATGCTTGTCCACCACCCTCCTGTAAAAAGGAATTTAAAAGTTTTAAAAATGGATAATAATAATAAACAGAGAAAAATGACAGAACAAAAATAACTGCCTCTTAAAAAGGAGACAATTCCAAATCTGACAGTACAAAACACTTTCAGTTGTCATGGAAGAAAGTGAAAAAGGAAATGTGATTTATAAAAATTGCCTTTTACCCAGAAAAGAAAATTTTAAACCCTTCAGCCCTTTCTTCCTCCAATTTCATAAGGGTTGGAGCTTTGAGGATGAAAGACAATGCAAGTGATGAGAGGTTCCAACAAAAGATCAGATTCGTAGGTTAAAAAAGCATTTGAAGTTAGGAGCTGAAGTGATTTTAAACCCCTCAATACAGAGACGTGGAACCTGCGACTTTCTTGAGTTTCTTATGTAGCCTTACAAGTTATTTACAATTTACACTAAATTATATAATTGTCTGTAATATGCACAAAGATCATCACTCCGTCCTGCCTTAGCATCCGGGTTACGTTGAATGACCAGTCGCCGCGACAGGCTCTGTGGTTCCTTCATAATAGACCCCATTACGAGCGGCTCATGCAACCCCCCACCCCACCCCGTTTAACCGAGGTACGACCTGTCATCGGAGGTGGGCCCTAAGAGCTACAACACCATCACTGTACCTTCAGGGGCTTCTCATCTGTGAACTCGAGGTGCCCCACCCCCGATGGTTAATTGTCAGTAATATAATATTACAGAATAATAACCCTTAAGAGTCTTCTTGTGCGGCCTTCTGCCAACTGCCGAAATTTAATGCGGCATTCCAGTGCAAAAAAGTTCCCACCCCTACCTAACTTTTAAGCAATTGCAGCTATTGAAAAACTTTCAATACCAAAATTGCTTGTTACGAAGAGACAATAATTCGCCTAATTTGAATTATCTTTCAATCTTCAATCACAAAGGAGCAAATGCTCTAAATGAAGTAACAAGCATGTTATCGATTGATATAGAAAATGCTTTCAATTTTCTGAGATGGAGTAACATGAATCAATTGCTTGAAAAATACAAAGTGCCAAGATACGTCGTAGATTACTTGATAACTTTTTAAAAGATATATCTGTCTTTCTAACAGATGGAACAAGATGGATATATAACTAAGGAATCCCGAAAGGGTCCTGTTTATGGCCAATCATGTGGCTATTGGTTCTAAACGAATTATAAAATGATTTCGAATTTGATAAAAATCACAGAATGCAGGCTTTAGCAGATGACATAATAGTTGTAAAAATAACTAACAAACTTATTCAGATTCAGAGACAGCCACTTTTGGGAATAAAGAAAACATATAAAACTATATCAAATGAGACAATTCAGGTCTTGGGTGGATGTCCGCCTTTCGACCTAAAGATTAAAATTGAAAATGATATAACTAAGCAAATAAGAAGGAAGAAATGAAATAAAATAATTGATGAAAATATAAGTTTTGAATAAGGGAAAAGAATTCAACCATGGGAAACTCTAAATATTGATTGTAATTACTTCATGGAAGAAATGAAAAGCATGATGACCTTCACTGATGGTTCGAAAATAGACGGAAGAGTTGGTTGCGCATTTTTAGTATTTTATAATGAAACAGAACTAGACTATACAAAATTTAGACTTAATGAATCGAGAACAGTATTTATGGCTTAGGTGATTACAATTCATCAGGCAGTTCTGTATATCAGAGCAAATGACCTAGGAAGAGCACTCATGGCGTTAAGTGATATAGAAGAGGCCAAGGAGATAACCAATAATGTAAAAGCAGTTGTAAAAGAATACAAGGGAAAATAACCTTGACTTGGATTAGAGCACGCATTGGAAACTTTGGGGATAAATGTGCTGATCAACTAGTCAAGGAGGCAACATTTATTTTAGATGAAACAAATAGTTTTGTTCCCTCTAGAAACTAAATAAGAAATGAAGAACCGAGGATGTTTACCGAGATCACAAAAATGATGAGACCATTGAGCTCAGATGGCTGAAGAAATTTAAAGGGAAAGCCAGTTTTAACCCTCTGACTCCTAGCGGCCCTCAAAATCTTACTACCTTTGTATGCGGAGGTTTTGTTGACATATGGACTCGTGAAATGGACTCGTCCGCCTTCTCCCCTTTTCTCCTCACAGTTGGTTTTCGAAAGCGCACTGGAGCGTGACCCAGGGATAGAGACTGGGGTCGCTAGTTGAATGATACATTCCTCGATGGAGAACATAATGGGATTTTTCCAATTGTTACCCCGATAGTAGGGGTTTATAATATTTTTGTTTTTAATGTCATTTTGCTCAATATTTTCAAACAATTTATTTAATTATAAAATAATGTGTAGCACCGTAGTCAGGAAATGAAATTTGTCAAGGCTATTTATGTTCCTTTTACTAGCTATTTGATAAACTTTTGGAATATAATTCTTCACAATTCTTTTTCACAAAAATGGTATCCCTTTTAAGAGAGATAAATTAACCTGTTGCATCCTAAACTGGTAACCTTCAGAAATGACTAAGAATAAAAAGGGAATATTTAGAACATCACCTTCGGAATTCAGTTGTGTCCTGTTCAATCCACGCTGAACAAGAGAAAATAGGCTCCTTTACAAAGCAAGGCTCCCAATTCTCTAGCAAAATCTCTCTGACACATGTTCCAGTAATTTTACCACTCCTTACTAGATAAATGATTCTGAAATAGACTGTAAAGGCCAGTTGTAGCGTTTTCTTTCCTTGGTCATTTTTAACGCTAATTATAGTGACATTCGGTGATTGATTTGATGGTACATTTTGTAATGACAATGCAACAGGTTAACAGACTTCTTTTCACATAGAGATACATATGTTTCTGTATGAAAAACACACGCTTCTTTCTTAGACTAGGGGAGAAATATAAACAATTTTAAGGGAATTTATTTTTGAGGAAAGCGCAAATGTTTGTATGAAATAAAATAAAATTGCGAACGTCTATATTTCCTTTGTACGAAAAAAGATAAACTAGAAAATTGAAAGTATTGTAAGTGATTTATATATAAGAGTATAACATAGATGGAATTTAGTAAATGGATTTAATTAACAAAACTGATACACCATTCATTATATCTCACGATAGTTGATTCAAGATTAAAGTCTTTGTGATTAATTGAATTTCAACTAGTATTTTCAATACCTAATTTATAAGAAAATAATTTTTTATTAAATAAAAAGAATATAAAATAAAGTAACTTATCAACAATATAAGCAGCAAACTCAGAAAGTAGTAAATCTACTGTGTTAGATTCGGTGGGTTTTACCATATTTTAAAATTGTTTGAGGTAAAATATTTTAGTCGAGCTATTTTTATTTTTTCTAAATGTTTATTTGGCCGGTAAAAATTCAGTCAAGTTTTTGATTTTTTTCATGAATTTTAATTTTTGAGATTGGTTAAAATTTAATGAATTGACTAAACAATGCTTCCGACAATTTCCAGTTTTCCAAATCCTAAATCAGTTTGGAAAGCTTTTAGAGTGAATGTGTTTTAATTATTGGTCCCTTAAATGTCTCGTAGAAAAACATCAATCCTTACCTTTTTCTAAAAAACAAAGTTAAATCACTGATATATGATTTTATAATATGACTCCTTATCGCTTAGAAATAATATTTAGTGTCTTCATTTAACACGTTATTAACCAAACCATTTACAGCATTGTTTTTAGAAAAAACAAATTTAATAAAAACAATTTTTAAATGTACACTTTCTTTAGTTGTATATAAAGGAAAAAGCATTCTATTTTAATTATTCCTTACTGATTGATCATTTTTAATTCATTATTATAAATATCATGTAATCTTGAAATAATTTTTAACACAAATTTGCAATTATGAAACACCTCTGGTAAGGAATTGAAATTTAGTTCAGTTAATCGATTAATTTATAATTAACTTATAAAAATATAAAAACTGTTGTATTGTCATCGAGAAGAAATCGAGAGAATTACAAGAAATTTTAAAAATCAAATACATCACTAATAAAATTTAGCACAGCTTGCGACTGTTTTGTTTTTGTTTGTTTATATTTAAAATCTTGAATCCTTCAATTAAGCCCAGTGAATCAAAAAATTACATATTCATGAGTAAATCATTTTAATTATATTTTCTGGAGTAGAAATTAACCCGTTTTAAAGGAATCATTGTTAATCTATTAACGTACCTAATGATATCTGTCTTCATTACAAGAAATTCGAAAAAAATTTACTCTAATAAATGAATTTCTAAGAAATTTAAATTTTTAAACTGTATTCTTAGCTTTAATATTTTTTCATTCAAATAAACCCAAATTTAATAAAAAATATAACAGGTTAAAATTATTTCAGAATCTTATTTTGAAAGTTCAGCGTGTAATTCTTTCTGAAAACATTTGAAGCTTCCCGCAGGCGAAATCAATTCATCACTGTCAGCCATGAATAGCAGACGTTTCTCCTCCCCGAGGAAACCCTTGTGGGAACTTCGCTTTACTACCCAAACCCCTATTTTGACCCTTGCCCGCCCGAAAATCCGCCTGGCTCGTATAGAACCTACCAAGCCGGGCGGGTGTCGTAGTGAGAGTGTTAAAGACAAACTACACAGTTGGAGAACATCAACCACGCATATACAAATTATCAGCATGTCGACGAAAGGAGTTATGTGGGTGATTGCAAGTTGGCGATGATGAAAGGACATGGAAAGATTGGTTGCAATCTATGAGCTTACTGAACAACTGGATTGTCGTTACAATACCTTAAAGAAGATAGTGGAAAACTAAGGGTAACGAAGTGTGAGTATCATTGTAGATGGCACCCATATGAAAGACAGAAGAGTGGATGGCTTCTCTAATCGACCGGTAATCTTTGAAATCAATAGACATATTTTTACCTAATATGGTAACATGGAATAAAACCCGACCGTATATTTTTGATCCAGAAATGAAGAAACAATCCGTAAAATGGCATTACACTTCTGCAATACCTAAAGAATGTAAGAGCTAGTGATCAACACTGAAAATCTTGATTACTGTTTTTTGGATGATAATTGTGTCATTCTGCTTTATTTCCTGGCACTTAGCCATACCGTGACCACGAGAAGTATAATAAGACACTTCAGAAACTTTGAAAGCGATAAGAAAGAAGAGACTGAACATGAATCTGAAGAAGATCTATATTCATAATGTCAATGCACAATCATACGCATCTTTAGCAATAAATCTAGATATCACCAAATTGGGGTGGTTGGTGATCCTACACTCACTGTATAACCCACATCTGGCAATTCTCGACTTTTATGTGTGTTGAGTCCAATAAAAGTAAAATCTTCAATGACAATGATTTGAGGCAATTGACGAGGTGAAAGCGGCTATGAAGAAGTAGTTGCATAAACAGTGCTAACCTGATTTTTTTAAAGCATCTTTCGAGAATTAACCTCAATGTTGTCACAAATGCATCGCTTGTGTTTGAAAATATATTAAGTAACACCTTGGTATAGAGAAAGAGTTTCTATACAAACACGCGGAATTTAAACAACATATGTCAATTAATAAAACACTCATATCAATTTCCACATTATATTTAGAACTCTAGTAAATGCACAGAAATTGGAAAGGGCGAAAAGATTTAACAAAAACCAACATTAATCGGAGCAATAAAATCATCCATGACACTGAAATTAAAGAAAATAACTTATGCACATTTGCAACTGGATATAATTCCTGAATTATAAAAAGCAGATGATTTTTTAATTTTTACTGCAATGGTATGAAAAGCAAATAATCTAATACTTGAAATAACATTTTAAAACTTTATTGATTTATTTGAAAGATATAAATTTAAAAAATCCTGAATGATATGCCAAGGTAGAAAAACTAGATACAACAGAATAATACGATTTTCATTTAACTGTGTGTTTCCTATTTTTTCTTTACAATTTTATTACGTCTATATATATTTTTATTAAAGGTGTGTTTTAATGTGTTAAGACTATTAAGGACCAAATGGTGCATCAGTTGAAATACAGTAGAACCAAAGGAATCTGGACTAATTGAGTCTGGCCTATGCTCGGATTCCAGGGAATTCGAATTATCCAGGAAATTTAGTAAAATACTCTTGGTATACCAAATGCAGTAGATTATTGACTGTTTGCACTCTGTGAAACGTATAGGAAGAGCACGTGGAGATTCCCATGGTATTGTGGCAAATAAGTTCATTGTAAAAAGAAGATTTCAGAGTTTGTTTCTTCAGAGTCTACTAATTAAGGTGCTGTATTCATTTTTAAACACAATTCGAATACTTCTTTCAAGTTAGGAATAAACATTTTCTTTGTTCCTGATTCGTACTTCTAATTATTCCTTCATTTGGTAAGACTTAAGAATCCAAGAGGGTCCCCCGCAAAGTTGGAAAAATTCACACAAACTATTGAAACACTCGCCAAAATTTCGCCATCTTGGATGGCTACTAGATTTGGAAATAAAAGCCAAACTATGCAATAAGATGAAGATAAAGCGGAGCAAAAGAGATAGGGGAGAATGGTCAACAATGAGACACTGTACACAATGAGACAAAGCTTGTAGTATTTTTGAATCTGGCAGTACAACATTAGCACTCCTATGGCAAACTGAGAAGTAGTATCTACAGTTGTCGTTCAATTTTGGTTAGTGTGGCGCCATTTTCTGCGATCATATTTGCAAAACACTGCTTTCAGGTAAGGAAAAGTGAATTCTATTATTTGTTTTTATTACTTTTTAACTTTTTTAATTCAATAATTGAAAAATAATTAGTGGTTATATGATATTCCTTGGTATTTAAGGAACAAATCAGTGTAATATCACATCTCCTAGTCTATAACTGGTAAGATGGCCTCTGCTTAAATTCTGTCATCAGACAAAAGTGGTGGGTCAACATTGAGACTTGTCTCATTGTGTACAATCATAAATTAATATATTCTTTTTTTATTATGAGATGCTATTTTACTGCATATTGCATATCAAAACAAAGATTTTATAGGTTAAGGGTAGTAAAGTAAGTGATTTTATTTACCATTTAAACTTTTGAGGTGATAACAGTTGCAAAAATGTGTTTTTATTATCAAATATCTCAAAAAGAAAAGAAGATACTGTTTTTGTCTGTATTTTTTTTAGTTACCAATTCTTTGTTTCTCTGAAATTTCCTTCTGTTTAAATCATTTTTGTAGATTCAAAAGTTTTGTTTTAGTAAAATGGATTTTTAAAAAAATTTAGTAATAAATTTAACTCTCCCGAAAATGTTAACAAATATGATCCCTGAGTTGGGAGTATATTAGCCTACCCCAAAAAGATAAAATAAAGAAATTTCAAAAATAAGATTTCCTGTGTGCAGGGGCAGACATAAAAAAAGTTAGGGTTTTATCATGTGTATTTTCAAAATTATATGTACTATTTTATAATACTATATGTTTTCTTTATTTCTAGAAACGAGATGCCTCGAAAACCGACCCGGAAGATCAATCGATGATTGGTTAGTGATGCGGACATGAGAGCTGCGGTAGATTTGGTGCTGAAGGATGGTGTCCCTCTTCGAGAAGCTGCCAGACGCTTTGATGGCATGTCATTTCGAACTCTATTTAGATATATGAGGAAGAAGTTGGAAAATGATGACTTTTTTTCTAATCGGCTTATGGCACCAAAATATGATATAAGGAAAATTTTGTCCTCTGATCAAGAAAAAGAATTGGCAACTTACATGATTAAGTGTTCCCAAATGTGTTACGGCAAATCTACTAAAGTCTTTCACAGGTTAGCTTTTCAAAAGGCCCAAAAAATCGCGTCTCAGTTCCTCCATCTTCTGAAAAGAAACAAGAGGCAGGTATTGATTGGTTACGTGGATTTTTCAAACGCAACCCTGAGATTTCCATACGACAACCCTGAGATTTCCAATCCACGAACTCTAGATATCGCCGGCGTTATGATAACTCACTGCACCTCACTGCAGTTATAAGATGCAGCCTCTAGATGTATCAGTATATTACCATTTAAAGCATTTTACAGCACTGCTATAGATTCTTGGCTATTACGAAATCCTGGACAAACTGTTTCAATTTCCGAACTCGCAATCTTTGTAAGACAAGCTCATGACCAAGCTATGACATCTATGAATATTTTATCTGGGTTTAGAAACACGGGCATTTTCCCCTTCAACCGGAACATTTTTTCTCAAGCCGATTTTCTCATTAGCGTAGTTACAGGCCGATCAAATACTGAGGGAAACAATGAATGTGGAAATTCAAATGATCAGGCAATCCTGGAAAAGCAAAATGAACCTGCCAAAGACTTGGCTGTTAGTTTAGGATGTAACAGCGGAGCAACTACTTCAAAGGTGCTGAGTTTTCAATAAGCCCTGGCGTGTTTCTTGGATTTCCTAAAGCGACAGGAAGGAAAAAGAAAACGAACAAATAAAGAAAGTAAAGAGCATGATTGCTACGGACACACCCATGAAAGACGAAATAGCACAACGTTTGGCAGAATCAGCTAAAAAATAATTTAGGCCTGTTCCTAAAAAGAGAAAATTATGTGAAGATTTGGTTTCATCAGACGAAGATACTAACATTGATGAGAGAGCCATTGTTTGCGATGAGTCGGACGTTGATATTTTGCCCATTGTGCTTACACGGTCTGATGATTTTGAAGAACTGGACAAAAGTCCAGAACAAGGAGATTATGTTTTAGTAGAATTTCGTGCGAAGAAAGCTACCTTTTACATTGGAAATGTTATTGAAAGTAAAGACTATGGTGGGGAATTTGTAGTAGGTTTCTTGAGGAAAAGTGATAAAATGGTCGGGAAATTTGTACAGCCTAATGTTCCCGATGTGACATCCGTGCCGGAAAAGGACATAAAGATGATATTATCCCAGCCTGTAACCTTAGGTTTTACTAAACGACAAAAATCACTCATTTCATTTGAAATCTATTTTCGGTTCATTAATATTAAATGAATGTACCACAATTTGAGTAGGGCACTTAGTTTCTTATTCCATTTGGAATTTTTTAATCTTTTGCATTGTTAAATGTCATATCTGAAAAAATTTTTCTTTATTAATTAAATATATTAATGGGTATAATGAGACAAATTTACTATGTGAAAAAATATTTTTTTAGCTCAAATCCTAAGCGGTATTTGAATGAACTGTACATCCTTAAATACTATAGTAATGTGTCTATCTAAAAATAATTTTTAAGAAATTTTAGCTACCATAGTGTGGGAGCTAAAAGTAAAAATAAAATTTTTGTCTCATTGTTGACCATTCTCCCCTACTCAAAAAAGACATGTTTCTAAATTATCTAAAACGAATGAAACGATTAAATTTGAAAAAGAAATTCTAAAAGAATCGGAAAGACTGCCTAAGAATTGTTAAGGGAAAATATGAAAACTAATATGCATTAAAAAGGAAAATGCTGAAAATGGGTAAACTGATTTAAAACAAAACGATTCACGAAGTTTCGGAAAATGAAAAAAGTTACTAACAATTAAAAACATAGAAAATTCCCAAAATAAACGACAATTAGGAGAAAACGGAAATAAAAGGAAGGTGAGGATATATCGACTTTTAAGCAAAATAAGAATACCTCGTTTTGGCAAATCGCGGATTTCTGGCTTGTGTAAAACTGAGATTCCTCGAAGGAAACAGGGAGATATTCCTTTCAACGCTGCCCCTCGGTAGAGTCTCCGCCACATGTGTTCCACCAAATACGAATCAAACTGGTCTCAAACTTTTTTGTCCCCTGGTTTTTAAACTGCGCTTCGATTGCACTCCAGGTTCCTTTAATTCTATTTGTATGGACACCCGTTACTGGATTTTGAAGTTCTGAGAATGGCTGGAGGTGTATTACACGTAGTCTTCTTTCGACAACGATCTCTAAGAACTCCAGCAGTTCGAAAGTACAGTAGACCCAGTCTCAACATATTTGTAACCATCAGCTTATATGTCTGACTCCACTAAATGATTAGATGTTTGATGGATAACAAATAATCTTTAATAAAATTGAACACTGTAAAATAACTTAAAAAGAAATAAGATGCCCAGAGCTAGATGACACAATTCGATGCGATGTATTCCCTGGATCATTCCACAAAATCGAGAGAATCTACATAATAAAAGATTGGGTGTATTCTCGTTGGCTTTAGTTGGAAGTGAAGGATAACTCTTGCAGCATAGAACTGCATGACGAATTACTTCAGCAACCGCAGGAAGCTAGGTCATTGAACGGGAAGCATCCATAGCATCTGAGACTAGCACTGACAGTTGAAAAATCTGAAATTCGAAATGAAGTAATCGTTGTCTAGTCTCTTCTGTCATAGTGGACGGGTTCGATGGAGTTTAAATACTCGATTTCAAGGCATCACTTCACTTTGATTCTAGTAGAAGCAGACGCCCTCTCACGGCCGTCCCATATTTTTTGATGATTTGAATCAAAGTCTCTGCCGTACGATCTTCATCCATGCAAACAAAAAACTTCTAGTACTACCTCTTTCAATCCTACCAAACACCATATTTCCTCCAATCGCTTACCTTTATGGCATTTTCTTTTCGAAACTTTCTCTTGTCGGTTTCAACAACTTGACCGACGCCACTAGACATTCTGCAATCACGTACAATCATCTCCACACAGATCTCACTGGAAAACTCTGCCAGTCAACCACTGTCGCTTAGAAGTAAATCATTTTATAAACAATCCATTCACTCGTAGTTTTATTACCCACAAATATGCGAATATTAAAATTTCAGGCATACTAAGATTATTACATTCAAACCAACTTCGTTTTCGCACAGGCATTCTAGCATGATGGGCATTCAGACAGTTTTTCCTACAGCACCAGATGCAGCCACCATCAAGATCATGCTTTTCAATCAGCTGCACTTTCCACCACACGTTGGACAAACTTTTGGTTGGTTACTCATTCGTAATGAGATCCATTTTCATGCAGAAGTCGATAACATATGTCTTTGGCCCATTTTTCAATCCATACAAAAAAACTCAAATCATACAACCAGATTGGCAATCATACAAATTAGGCTAGCCAAGGCAACGTTTAAAGGCAACAGACGACGAGCAAAGAGACAGAATTAAAACGTTAATTAGATTTATCTTAGCTACGAACATTCAAAGTATTGAAGAAGGATCGTTATAAAATTAAAATTTGGCATCATTTAAGGGTTAAAAGGGTTGAAATGAAAACTTACGATTTTCATATTAGGGGAGAAATAACCAAAACAATTCAACTTTGGCGTTTGAATTTTCGTTACAGAGTTGCAATAAAAATCTTACCTGTGCCACATTTGGCGAGAAATCGACAGAAAAAGTCTGACTTTGGCGACGCTCAGTATTTTAAAATATAGCCGTAATTGGAAAAGAATCTAAATCACTGTCACAAGATTCCGTTTCTTCCGAGTCCGTATCCGAATCATTGCTATCGATTTGAATTACGAGTTCATCCATTCGCTCTTCTAAAATTCCATCCCTTTCCCAATATGAATTTTTGGAAGACACTTTATCCACAACTTTTCACAATAGATTTTCTAAAGTTTCCAAACTCAAATCGCCAGTGAAATTTCTTTCTTTGTTAACTGTTTACCATGTATATTCAACAGCGTTTAGATCACATTGGTAAAGAGGACGCCTCAAACTCTTTATGACCATTCTTTTTATTATGTTGCCAATCGTCAATCTTATATGTGATTTTCTTAGGGCAGTTGCTGTCTATAAAAAAATACAGTTTCGCTTTCTGCATTTTCATGTCGCTGAGTGCATTCGTGCGCGACATGATATATAAAGGCTGTACAGAGCAGGCTCTCGGTCTTCCCATTTAGTTGTGTTCAATAAACGTTCTTGTTTTAGCTACTTTCTGGTCTCTGTTTCAAGACCCAGTCATAGTGCACAACATGGTGTCAGGAGTAAACTGAAACTTTGAATTGATACGGAATCATGGACAGTCTAGCACTGCCTTCGCCCTTAAAGTTGAATTATAATTAAGTAGAATCATGGAAATTAGGAAAGTAGCGGTTTCAACTTTATATAGACGCAACATCGCTGAATGCGAATTCTGAAAGTCAGAAGTTTGCGATTTTTTGAATGTAATTGGCGAGGAATGCCAATTACATGGAAAATTACAAGCCAATTAAGCGGAATTTATAATACGTTCAATGAAATTTCTTCTGCTTCGATGAAAGACATTCTTGCAAAATTTGAAGAAGTTATTTTTGCTTGTGCAGCGGGAAGGACAATCGGTGGATGATTTTATCATAGAACTTCGAAACAGTGATTATGGTTCTTTGAATGATTCCGTTTTAGTAGATCAACTTGTCCGAGTGCTGCGTGAAGCAAGACTTCGTTAACGCCTTTTACGAGTAGCTGACTTGGATATTAAAAAAGCGGTGGAAATGTGCTATGCTGCTGAGACTTCGAAGCAACAAACAAAAGTTTATTTTACAGAATAGCGAAGTATCGACGCCATTAAAAGATTCAATCCCTCGCCGGAGGTGAAACCTAGAGTTAACGGTGAAGCTAACAAGTTTCGACGACCTGCAAAATGTCAAGGAAGTGGCGGTAGAAAATGTCAGTACTGTGGGATCCGTGACTTTGCAGGTACATGTCCAGCATATGGTGAACATTGCCTGAGCTATGGAAAGCAGAATCATTTTTCTCGAGCTTGTAGGTCAAGATTCGTCAACCGGGTATGCCGAACTAGCCCTAGGGTATAACAAATTCCGCAATTAACTGTAAGTATCCAGCCAAACAATTCTTTGTTGGTACTGTAAGTGCTGATTGTATGTCATCCTCTTGGCAAGTTGTTTTATTGATTAATGATAAGCCAGTCAAGTTTAAAATTGACACTGGAGCTCAGGCATTTATAATTAGTTAGGAATTATTAAAAGACATATTTGGATCTAGAGTTAACGTACGGAAAATTTCAGTTAAACTATCAACGTATATTGCTCAAACCATTGAGCTATTAGGATGCACTGCATTACCTGTAAAGAAAGGTATAAGCTCTCCAGTTATTCGTTTAGATTTTTGGCCACCAAAAAATCGGATCAACCAATTTTAGGATCGAGTGATTCTGCTGATAAGGTTTGATTAGGAAGTGTGTTAATGTAAATCGTGTAAATTGTTGCAAAAGCATTTCTAACTTGTTATGTAAATACAATCAAGTATTTGAGGGATTGGGTAATTTACCAGGTAAATATCATATTACCATGTGTGAAAACTCGGTTCCTGTTGTATCTGTGACTAGAAAAGAGCCCTTAAAGGCTGAACTTGATAGGATGGTTAAGACTGAAGTAATAGAGAAAGGCACCGAACCTACAGATTTGGGTCAGTCCATTAGTTATAGTTCAAAAGAAAAATAGCGTTTCCGAGTTTGTTTGGACCCTCAAACTTTAATAGAGCTATTAAGTGTGCTCAGTATAATTTACCCACTTTTGAGGATATCACTAGTAAATCGGCAGGAACCAAATATTTTAGTGTGTTACATGCCGTTTCAGCTTTTTGGCAAATTTCGCTTGACGAGGATAGTTTGCGTTTGCGTGCATTTTCGTCTCCGTTCGGAAGATTTAAATTCTTGCATATACCATATGGTATTAAGTGTAAGCCAGAAAAACACTGGAAAAGTCTTTAAACGATGTATAGTATTTAATCTGAAATTGAGCAAGTAAAAATCGCAAATTTCCAAACCTGGGTTACATTTTTAGGTCATGCTTTATCGTCTGATTGCATTGCTGTTGATAAAATGAAGTCAGAACCAATTCTCAATATGAATAAATGAGTAAACCAGAGTATAGGCAAAGCTTGCATCTACATATAGGAATGATAAATTATTTATCAAAGTTTCGTCCAAATTTGTCAACATTAATTGCTCCGCTTAGAGAGTTAATCAAAATCAATACTGTTTGGCTTTGAGATACTTCCTATGACAAAATGTTGGATCGGCTAAGGTAACAAATAACGAAGTCCCCGGTTTTGACATTCTTTGTTCCTAAAGTCGCATCTGAGATCGTAGTAGATGCATCCCCATTTGGTTTAGGAGCTGTTATACAGCAGAAAGGCAGGCCTATTGCTTTCCCTATTAGCACAAGATGCTGTACAATATTGCTACGATATCCTCACGATATTGTGCGGCATTCAGAATATCGAACAACATCGTGAGGATATCTTGTTCTAATAGGGTTCACTTCATCGATTCTAACACCAACTCAGCGTAATTTCGCTCATATCGAGAAAGAGCATTTTAGCAGTGGTATATGAATGCAAAAGGTTTCGCCAGTATGTCTATGGTAAACCTCTTATAGAGAGTCACAAAGACTCTAGGTACGGGGACGTGTGGGTAGTGTTATGCCTAGTATGTCTATGGTAAGTTTAAGTACTATTCTGATCATAAGACACTGATAGCTATGTCTGGAAAGTCTTTGTCAGCCATGAGTTCAAGGATGCAACGGTTTTACTTGCAATTACAGTGTTAAGATTTTGAAATTTTCTATAAACCCAGTAAGGAAATGCTTGTGTCTGATACACTTTTGAGGGCACTCTTACTTAAAAACCGCCTCACAACCCCTGAGGAAGATTCTCTAGTTTTATCTGTTCTAGAATGTCTACCAATTTCTGGCATTATGATGCAAGAAATAAGCGATGACAATAAAGCTGATTCTATAGTGCAAGAATTAAAATCACTGTTAGAATGTAGTTGGCATAACAGTAAGGAGGTGAGTTTATCAGCTAAAAAGTATCTGCAATATAAGAATGAAATGCATTTTGTTGATTATTTATTGTTAAAACTCGATTTAATAGTTGTATCGGAAAGTATGCGGAGAGAGATTTTGAATCGATTGCATGAAGGATATTTTGGTATTGTTGAAACTTTAAATATGGCTCGAACGTGTGTGTTTTGGCCAGGGATATCTAGAGTTATCAAGGAAATTATAGAGAAATGTCCGGTTTGTGCAAAGTTTCAAATTGAAAATGCACCGGAGCCTGAAATGACACATGTGTTTCATACTTCCACTTGGGTCAAAGTGGCTATAAACTGCTTCTACTTTAATGGTAAAAATTACGTAGAAGTATTAGGCAACTATTCAAAATTTATTGAAGTGCACCTAATTAGCATTTTTCAAGCTACAGGTGTAATACCAGCAATTAAATCCATTTTTGAGAGACACGGTATAACTTTAGAATTAATAAGTGGTGGTGGATCACCGTTCAATTCCCGAGACTTCTATTTTTTGGTAAAAAATGGAAACTGGAGCATGTAAAGTTTTGTGTTATCCGAAATCCAATGATCAAGTATTAAGGACCATTCAGACTATTAACATTTTTTAATTAAAACTTTAGCTGACGCTAGAGATCCATATTTGGCTTTGTTGTTATATTATATCGTGCTATTCCAGTTCTAGGATCTATTTACTCTCCTTCAGAGCTCTTAATGATTCGCAAACTTCCTGATGTCTTACCAAGTTTGTCGATACTGAATGGAGTCGAAAATAAGAGTTATTACTACTATCAGGAAAATGAGAAAGATAGACATTATATTCTTAAATTCAAGGACTTTGCCCGAATTACAACCTGGAAGTTCTGTGTTCGTGCAAAATAGAGTTCGTCAATGGGAACCTGCAGAGGTTTTACGCCAGAAAAAAATTCCGAGGTTCTCTTGTATTCGAACATACAATGGAGAAATAAGAACTAGAAATCGGATACATCTGAGACCAAATAAATTTTTTAAAGATTTTTTTAGGTTTCGAGGACTACTCTAGCAGTGATAATATTCCAAAGTCTACATCTGTAGTAAGATCTCAGGAGCAAGTTGCAGAACCCGCATTGAATTCTCAGTTTAGGCCAGAATCTAGTTCTCTCGAAATTTTTTCCCGATGTCCAGACAATGGTCCGTAACGAACCAGATACGGCACAGTTGTAAAACCACCTAGTCGGTTAGATAAATTTTAACATTAAGTTTAAAGTGTAATTCATACTAATATAGATTTGTTTATTAATAATTTAATGTTCTATGAAATCTTCTTTGTTTTAAAGAAAGAATTGTGTAGTGTATTCATGCGTGACATGATATATAAAGGCTGTACATAGCAGGCTCGCTCTCTCCCCATTTAGTTGTGTTCAATAAAACTTGTTGTTTTCTTGGTCTTTGCTTCCAGACACAATCACTTAACACAACAATGTGAATTAGGGCGGTTGATGTCTATTAAAGAATACAGTTCCTCTTTCCATATTTTAATGTCGCAGAGTACAATATTCTTTGTCAGCCAGTCGATCACTCTTTCTTTGTAGTATTTTGTAGGTGTTGGGTTTTAAACCTTCGTGTGATATGTAACATTATCCATACATGGGACACTTTGTGGTTGTAAATTGGTATGAGTTTTTCGAACACCCATTTATCAAACGTCTCATATTTCATTTGATCATGGTAATTCCCTCTTTTGGTTGACGCTTTGAAAACCAATTGAGCACTAGAAATAAATCCTGTGGACGACCCAGAATGTAAACCATAAGTCGATTCTTCGAGTTAATATTTATTTCAGCTACTGAAATTGTTATTTTGACAGCGTTTTTCAAATTTTGAATTGCTGTCGACCTCGTTTCCTCGATAAGTATTATCTTTCAAAGATTTTGCTGCAGATTCCTCGGAGCAAACTTTTGACACATTATGCACAGTTTTACGTGCTTGTCACTTAAATGTCTTTCCTTTCTTAAAGTGAAAGGGCATTCTGAAAAATATCAGGGTTTAAGATACAAAAAATTACGAAATGCAACGCATTTTTACGAGAAAAAGATTGACGAAATTTTTAGAAAAGCAAGATAAGCGAATGCAGAGGAACGTGCAACTGTGGCAAAACGGAGAAAATTAATTTATCAACTACTCTTTTTACCGCCGTAAACTGGCGCCGAGAATAGAATAAAACTCCGACTTCCGTAGGATTCCTCCTATTCGAAATCGATCTTTCCTAGCATAACCAGTTGCTGTAGCGACCGCCATGAGCTAGACAATTTGGTGGCAAGTGTTTTCGGGGCGGAGAGACATTAACCTTTGTACAGTAAAACTGTAAGAAACGTAATCTTGTCTTACGCGGAAAAATATTTGATACCGTCGAAAAATACAGGAAGATCCATAGAACATCACTTCTTTTAAACGGAACCTATGTAACGTGGAAACGGACAGAATTTCAAAGAACAATTCACAATATTTTATTGTTAGAAAACCTGTTCTGACGGACCAAAAATCGAGCGTTTTCCAAAAGTTCTGTTTCTTTCCTTCGGTAAAAAAAAACATTCCGTGGAGAAAACTAATTTTTTCAAGCAATGATATCGCACATTTTGAATGCACTGACTCATCGTTGTCGTTTAGCTTTTCGTCATTTAGTTTTAAGCGCTGATCAGGATGGACGATTTTTATTACTCATGGCAATTCCTAAAAAGAATTTTTTGGATATTGATACTAAAATGAAAACCATTGCAGCGAAAGAGAAAGATAATTTGAGCATGTACCAAATCATTGTATAATTTAAAATGTGGTTACATGAAAATGGTTCAAGTAAGAGAAAAATGCCGAAGACAGACAAGTTAATAATGAAATTATTTGGGAGTGGTTTGTAGATGTGCAAGATTTCGAAATGTACAGATATCTGGACCTATATTACAAGCCCAAGCTAAAGATATTGAAGAAAAATTACGAAAAACTGATTTTCATGAATCAAATGGGTCAATGGCTTGGAAGTTTCAGAGAAAAAGGCATGGGACATCTTTTAAAGTAGTCTGTGGTAAAGCTGGGGAGGTTTCGGAGTAGACTGTAAATATGTAATGGAAAGCAGGGGAAGAGTACGCAGGGATTTTTTCTCTGTTGGCAACAGTGCAAGCAGAAGCAAGTGTGATCATATCAATATGTGTGTTTTCAGCTATCTCAGGTGACCGCCATAATTATTTTCATCCTTGCTATCTTTCATTTATCAGGTAATATATGATTTCGTTATGTTAGCATGTAATTTTTCTGTGAAGAAATCTTATTTTTTGTAAATAAAGGACAAATGCTTTCTTTCAAAGCAAATATCACTATGAGGTTTGTTCCCTTCCAAACAACGTGGCCACATTAGAATTTAACTTTAGTGAATTCTACGGTCATCTATGGACGATTTAGAGAAGCAATACATTGGCGGCTAAGAGTACGCACAGACCAGATATGCGTACTCTTATCCGTTCTGTAATTTGAAGCTGCCATTCCAACAAAACTTTGCATTTTATTTTATCATTATTATTATTATTATCAAAAAATAAGATTGGGATAATAACCTGAAGAGCTGTTGTTTGGAGAAAAAGTTTCCAGTCCATAGAAATCCAAATAATGAGGGAGCAATATGCCTAGGCTGCGAACAAACATATGATGAAGATTGGATCCAGTGTGGATTATGTAAGGAGTGATGGCATGAAAAATGTTCCCAGTTACGAAGGCAGTGGAGCATTTGTATGCGACTACTGCTAAATTTTCAGGGTGGCGTCAGGTTTTCGTACTCTTGGCCTCACGTCCTGCGTACTCTTGCCTGCCACGCCGGATAAGAGTACGCATTAAGCATTTTTTCTTGCGTTTCGTAATATATATATATATATTTTAAAGCTAAAATTTTCATTTTTGTACCCTTCTTCCTGAGATAATAAACTATGATTCAGTATATTTTCGAGGCTCTGACTTTTCAATTGTCATTTTTATAACGAAAAATCCACTAGGTGCGTACTCTTACCGTCCTTTCCCTTATATTAAAAAAAAATTGAAAAACTCATTGAAAGTTACGTATATGTGGTGCGGTTGCAGTGTGTTGATTCTGCTGAAGATCACGAATTTCAAACTACCGTAGAAGCTAGTGCTGAAATGCGTACATGTTCTGAAGATTGCTTAAAACTTTGTAGTTGTTTTGAATAAAGAATGATGAAACGATGTTTGAATATAAGATTCTATATTAATCATTGTATACAAAATATATACACAGTTCAGATGAATTACCTACTAAACGTAGGCATGCGGTTTCAGACTCATCAATGAGTAAGAATTGAGGGAAACTGCTTGTTGCAGTAAAGAGCAAATGTGTCTGCAAGGCGGAGACAATGCGGAAAAGTAAAATAATAGATATGCGGCCCGTCTGAGCGGGTTATGACACCAGACTTCTTGTTGCAGTAAAGAGCAAATGTGTCTCAAAGGCAGAGACAATGCTCAAGTTAAAATAGATATATGCGGCCCGTCTGAGCGGGTAATGACAGCGGAGCAAATAGAATGCCTCCGGTTAGTGCGGGTGATGCAAACAGAATTATATGTTGACAAGTAAACAAACTAGTAGCGCCGCCTTGCGGAGGCTCTAAAATTAAACAAGCAGAGAAACAAAAATTCACAATATGCACTAATTTCGAAGTAAAATAATAGAATATAAAAGTAATAGAATAAAGCATGCAGTACACAAAAATACATAATAATAAAAGAAATAAAATAAGCAAAAGGCTGCGGAGCAGGTTATGAACCTCAAAATATTGTGAATGTCGAGTAATGTGGGATTTTCTTCTCGTGGTTTACAAAAAAAATCTTTATGTATTAGAAAAGAAAAGTGCACCGGTGGTTAACAATTAAAAGAACGTCTCGCAGTGCTCTTTTGTGCCTTTATGACTGGCGAAATCGAAAAATTGTTGGTAATTGGCAAGGCTGCAAAGCCCAGGTGCTTTAAAAATCTGGGGCTAAAAAACTTTCTGGGAGATGGAAATGGAACAGAAAGTCATGGATGACTGCTGCAATAATTGGACAACGGTTAATTTCTCTTAATGCAAAAATGAAAAAAGAAAGTAGACGTATTTTACTGTTTTTAGATAATGTTACTTACATGGAACTTTCGAATATAAAATTGGCTTCGTTTCCCCCAAATACAACCATGGTTACTACACCTATGGGTCAGGGAATTGTTGGCTGCTTCAAAGTAAATTATCGATTATCGAATTATATTTCTATTGCCATCTTTACTACCTAATAAGAAAGCAGCATCAAATGCAAATGACATGATAAAATCTCTTAACAGTTCTTGACGCAATGATGTGGTTATCGAAAGCCTGGGGAAAAAAAATAAAGAACTCAAAAATGTTTCGAATTTTCCTAAAAATGTTTACATCGAAAATTATTCATGAACCGAATATATAGATGCACTTGATCTGGAAATTTTGTTGAACAGCTGTAATTTTTCCGATATCTGTGCGAAAGAATTCATATCAATAGACGATTATATTTTAACACAGGTTTCTATTGATAACGTGAATGATATAATTTAAAGGAATGCGAACAATGATAGCAGTGATGATGATTGTAACGTAAATGAAACCATTTCCGATAAAAAACAACTCTCGATTAAATCACATGGATCCTTTTTAGATACAGTATCTGATCTTGAAAAGGTTGCCATAAGTCAGAGAGACGCTGAAATGCTTGCGGATTTGAAGAATACGAGAATATTAACGGAACGGAGAATTATTCATAAAATATGTTACATAAATAATGCTGGATTATTTTAAAATCCTAATTTAGCAAATAAAATCATTTACCTTAAATTTGTAGTTTTTGAGTAAGGATAATTAATTTTTCAGAGTGAGTGATGACTGTGATATTTATTTCTATTTAGTATCCATGATGTCCGAAAGCATTATTATTGAAATAAAATACATTAAAATAAAACAATATTATTAAAATTTAATGCATATCAAACTTTTACATGTTTAATTAATTTTTATTGTTATTGTATAATTTTGAAAGTTAAATAAATCTTAATCTTAAATTGTGACACTTATTTAAACCTAATTATCGTAATATTTACATTTTTTATGGTATTTTGTTAATCTTAGATGATCTTTTTTATTACAATTGATATAATTTAAATAATGAATAGATGCATTTGAAATCTTCATAAACTAATGAGCCCTTTATGAAACGGAATCCTGTCTAAAACGGAAATTTAAAAAAAAAACCTTTAGATTCCTTTTAGTACAGGTTTTACTATACTATCCAGTTGTTCGCGTTCTACAGTATGGTATGTAAGAAAATACCCTGTGTTGGCATTTTGATGTAAATTCATTTCTACCCGTTCAACAATACCATCCCTTAAGTCTTCACTAATGATGTCATGGTAAATATAATTCCTTGTTTTTCTCTAATGTTTTGTTTACACTGAATGAACGACGTTTTGCTATTTCATAATTACTTTTTAATTCCTTTCTATACGCCTTCCATAACAATCGAATTTTATATATTTTGTTTGTTAACGACGTATTTTCTTCAAACGATTTTAAAATTTCTTTATTTGACAGTGACATCTCTTTATCCGAATTTATCCTAATTGTTTCTAATAACCACAAATCTTTTACCCTATCACAGTCTAACTCTTCATTCTCTGCGATTAAATGATTAGCAGATATGTCATTAGAATCAAATTCCTCCTCCTTTCCCTGTAATAAATTTCCGAAAATACGATCGGTTGCAATTAATATTTTACTAATTATTATATTTGAACTAAAATTTCTGAAATGTAAACCAAACCGATCCAAACATGAATCCTATCGGAGATACTATTATCTGCTAACTCAATTATTTTTTCCACCGCAATATTTCTAATAAGTTGCGATGGAATCCCGATTTTTTTTCAAGTGATCGAACAAATAACAGCAGCTTGCATTTTAATATCTCGATTAGAATATTGCACATTTTGCAAAGTTATTTTGGCTATATCATAAATGCGTTTTTCAGCGGTTTCACTCCCAAACACGTAAATAACTAATTATTCTTTGTTTATAACCTTCAAATCGAATATCTCAACTACTTCTCTCAAATAAAGAAATTATTTGTGCCCCATCTAACATACAACGCAATTGCACATTATATCTTGGATTTGTTTTGACTAAAGCCGAAAATTTTGTAATAAAATCGATCTAAAAAGCTATTTTTATTTTCAAGACCACGGTGGCCTAGTGGTTAGGTACTGTCTCTCTACCACAACTGTCGCCGTCCAATCGTCTAGTTTACGGCGGTCGCTATAGCAACTGGTCATACTAGGGAAGATAAATTTCGAATAGGAGAAATCCACCGGAAATCTCAGTTTTTTTATTCTTGGTGCCGGTTTGCGGCGGATCGCATTTGAATAAACTTCTACCTTCTAGAGATGGATTCTTCCTACGATAACCTGTTTCTATAGTGACAGCCGTTAACTAGACAATTTGGCGGCGAGAGTTCTCGTGGCGGAAAGACAGTATCGACCTCGGAACAACAAGGTTCCAAGTTCGAAACCCGATTCTACCAAAGATCCGTCGTGTATTGGGGATGTTGCAAGTTAAATCAAACGTAGGTGGCCTAAGTCTTCCCGCTGGTGTGGTGTGTTGCGCAAGTTCGGAGAGGGGGATGCCAGCTCAAATGTCGTCCTCGTCGTCTGACCGCGGTTCAAAATTAAGAGTCCATCCCAAAATAGCCTTCTTTTTTTTCAAAAGGGGGACCACGGACTCGATAGCGCAGCTATTACACATCATTCTCCCACCATTTCACCTCTAGTTCGAGTCTCACTCGAATTTTGCATTCGTCAGTGTCAACAAATACTTCGTCATCTTTTCACCCTCTTTTTTGCATACCTGAAAGGAAATATTAATTAAAATTCTTCCAATACTCTCATTTAGCTTTTTCTTATTTAATACTAATTTCTCATTAATTCTTAAACATTTTTTTGTTTTAAAATTCTCTTCTCAGTTAAATGTTCTCAAATTTTACAAAATTTTTCTACACAATGCTATTATCGGCGATAAATTAAGCCTAATATATAGCTTTAGAATGGTAAATTTGGTTTTATTAACTATCATCTAAACGTATGCCTCTTTTATTTCATTTTTTATCATTTGCCATTATTTGCTATTATTCAGCAATTTGTGTTTTTATAGTTAATAGATATTCAATTTCTTAGTGTGTGTTTGTTGTTTTGTTAAGCACAGAATAATTATTGAAGATTTTTTTCATGACTTTCAATTCAATAATTTTTTAAAATTTATAAATGGTTGTTTCTATTGACTAGATTTAAATGGTTATCATGAATTTCGTTTTGCGTTTCATAAAAGGTAGCCAATTCTCTTTTTTTACAGAAAATTTTGTTTAGTTACTTTGAGTTTTAATTAGTTTTAATATGTAAATCATTTTTAGCTGAGAAATTTAATTATTGTACTTAAAATTTTTCATTACTTATTATCTTTTCCATCTTTTAAAAATCTTTTTACTTATTATTTTTTAACATTTAAATATAAGGATTTAACTCAAAGTTCATTACATGCAAGAACATACTGTACATTTTCGTTTTGTGCATAAAGAATTAAAATTCAGTTATACTAACTAACCTGTTCACTGTTTGTGTTTTTAATTCATTTCTTGTCTCTATTGCAATTATTGCTTTCAGGTTACAAAAATTGAAATATTGAAAATGCCAGTCTTAATTGCCTTAGTACTATTAATACAATATTGGCGAACCAGCTGGTCGCCGTAGGCGGATAGTTCGCAATAATATTCCTTTAAAGAGGAGCTTGAAACCATAATAGTCAAAACAATATTTCTATTACGAAATACATTTTTCTTATATAACAGCAGGTAATGTATTGAGATCTAAATTTCAATATAAATTCAAAAATATGACTCAACGATTGATAAGTTGGTTGGTTTATATATATCGTAATATGCATATACATTAAAGCAGATATTTAAAACATAGTTATACAAATATCAATCATCAAATTAAAAGCATCTTGAAAATTACTCAAATTAGCCCAGGCGACAATGATGGGAATAATTTTACACAATCAATTAAATAAAATGGTCAAAATCCATGAAAATTTATGGCACAACAGAAACAAGATAAAAAAAACAATGACTAAAAACAAATACAGAAAAGATCTGCAACCAAAGCAAAACTTACGAATCATCAAACGTACCAGTTGCAAAGATCACCCAACATGGAAACAAAACAAGAGCAGCATCAAGAAAATAGTGCAAAATGCAACTCAAATAAAGGGCAAAGCAGCAGAAACAGAATAAAAAAACAACACACTCCTTTAATTTAGTCAAAGACGAGGAACTCTTCAAGACACTCTTAAGCCAAGTTCAGGACCAAAGACTTCAAAAGGTTTTATAAGATACAAAATGTTTCGCAAATTTAAGAAAAATTAAAATAGTCAACATCTCCAAAATGCCCACATTTACAGTTTTAACAACTCAATTTAGTAAAACGAAATAAATAAGAAAGGAAAGCTCCATGATTGGATATAATGTAAATAATCGGTTTATTACTAATTCTTTATTATGACCATCTTATTATGTCTGTGTAATGTTGAAGACTATAAATTAAATTTAATTCTTCGGGTAACTTTTGTAGAATTATTGTAGAGATTACTGAAGAGACGGCAAGCATGTATTAGTGATCTCTATTGACATCGAGGGAGCCTTTGACGACTTGCAACATCGAACTATACTTAAGACTTTGAACGCCAGCACCTGCCCAATTAACATAAATAGAATTTTTAACAGCCTTCTTCAAAATAGGAAAATGACACTTCTGACCCCACAAGGTAGAGCCACAAAGGATCATTAACAAGGCTACCCTCAAGGTTCGTGTAGTGGCCCGGCCCTGTGGAACCTCGTAGCAAATGAAATACTCAATCAAATCTAGCCAGATAACGTTCATATACAAGCCTTCGCAGATGATTTTGTGCTGGTCATTGAAGCGGATGCAAATAAAAGCCTTGTAGAAGCCACGCAAAGTGCAATATCCCAATTCAGCTCCTCGTGCTCAGAAAATGAACTTGCCATTTCAACAGATAAAATAAATTATATCTTATTCAGCAAAATGTCAAGAAATCCCAAGATCACATGGAAAGGGTACAACATAAATGGAGTTAAATCTTTTAAGTACCTAGGGATACATGTTGGTGATCGACTCAACTGGCTGCAGCACATTAATAAGTAAGGAGAGAAAGACATCAAAATGCAGCAAAATCTCAAAGGAATCGCAGGCTGCAATTGGGGAATCTCTCAGATACACCGAAGGACTTTCTACAAAACGGTGATTGTGAGAATGCGGGCCCAAGGATCTCCAGCTTGATGTCTAAACCCAACATACAAAATGAAGAGGAAACTTTCATCGATTCAAAGGCCATTCCTACTCCACATATCTCACCACCCCAACGGCAGCGTTTAAAACGATACTCGGCATCCCACCCCTTCACTTGCAATTACGGTTCGAATCCAGGTTTACATCAATTTATCGCCTAAGAATCTCTCTCCCACCTAATATTACAGATATCCAACCGCATCTTCTGGAGATGAAGGCAACAGGCTGGTCCATTCATCCTTCAGAGCATCTGAAACCGAACCAAATCTCTTTAGAAGACGAAGAAACAAAAATAGCCCGAAAGTACATTATAAATATTTTCACAGATGTCAAAAGCGAACACGAAGTTGGAGCTGCCTTCTGCGTCTTCACCAATGACATCTGGACTTACCAGTGGTCTTATAAACTCATCGACAACACTGTAATTCAAGCTGAAATTATTGTACTTCATGAAGCAGTAATATACGCGTCTCATCTGTCAAACCACAATGCCTTTAAAATACGCGTAGACAATAAAGCAAGTATCATGGCATCTTCCAATCCAAAGAGCACAAAACAAATAGAAAGACTAATTTTTAAAATCCTCCTAACAAATCCAAGAATGAAAGTCTCGTGAGTTAAAGCGCATGCAGGAAGTATAGGCAATGAGAGAGCAGACCAACTCGCAAAAGACGCAACACAACATGGGCAACCCTATTCACTTCCACAACAGCACATAAAAGGCCTCTCCGGCAGAGCATGCTTGAGGAGTGGCAAACCGTGTGGAAGAATGGCGATACAGGCAGGAAAATCTATAACATCTTGCCCTCAGTTAGTCTCCGTCCTGCTAATTGGATTAGAGAGGATGTTATCTTCTTCTCTCAACATGTTTTCCCTGCCTACCTCAAAAGGTTTCACAATCCGACAGCGATTATTGCAGTTATGGTGGAGTTGGCACGGCACTTTACTATGCTACGGAATGTATTTTCACAGTGCCTTGGCATATGAGGAAGCCAGTGCCATACTTCGAACAGGAATGGCTGAAAAGAGTTGCCAATAACCTCGTCTCCAGGCATAAAATTCGTAGGATTGTCAAATTCATAAGCGAAAACAGAGATTTTTACGGCCTCCGTAGCCTTCAACTTTCCAGCGAGCTGAACCACAAGCTCCAAATTACCGGACATTCCAGCCCCCCCCCCTTCAAAAAAGAAAGGTGTGGCGGTTCACCACCAGCGCAGAAGAATACAGCAACAGCGCGGATGGATACAACACCGCGGATGAAGACGGAGTAAACCGGTTCTCGCAGAGAACGGTTGAACGAGACGAAAAACATTCTGCCTTGCCGACGCGAACGAGTGAGCTGCTATGAGCTATCCAGCAAAACGAACTATCCAAACTGTAAATATTAACGCTAAATTGTAAATATTATTATCTTATGTAATTCTGTTTAAATATATCGTTATTCACGAAATTACTTCTTCTTATTTGGGTGTTAAAAACCCAATATTGGTGACTTAAGGACTTGAAGAAACACGTGCATCCTGGAACATTTTTTTTCCATCGGAGTAATTATGCGGTGAAAAAGACTCTAACCTGGCTTATGACAATTCTAGTGAAGTGCTTCTGCAAAATTAATCGTTATTTTTGTTTCCATTTGTGAATAATTATGCCTAACGACCAAAGTGCAAACATAGCACGTATCGCCATGAAAGCCCCGCCGTTTTGGCGTGCTAACCCGGCACTATGGTTTCGACAGATGGAAAGTCAATTTACGCTGACCGGTGTGACTTCGGAAATCACAAAGTTCCACCACATCGTGGCTGCTTTGCAACCAGAGGAGTTGGAAGTCTTTGGCGACATTATGTTGAATCCGCCGGCAGACGAGCCATATGATGCACTTCGGAAACGACTTTGTTCCCAGTATGCCGACTCCGGAGAACAACGATTGAGGGATTTGATTTCCGGTATGCAGCTCGGCGACAGGAAACCGTCCCGCCTGTTACTGGAAATGAGGAGTAAAGAAGAAAATAAAATCAGCTAGGATCTGCTGAAATCTCTTTTTTTACAAAGACACAAAACTCATGTGCAGCAAATCCTGGAAATTTCCAACGACAAGCTGGATCGATTAGCGGAGATGGCAGACGGTATTATGGCAGCTGCTACTGATTCTGTTGCTATCCGTGAAGTAACGTCGGAAGAAGCGAATTTACAAGCAACACTGATGGAGATCTCTTCAGGCCTGTCTCGCCTCGAAGCACGTTCTCGGTCCCACTCCCGGGAATCTGGAAGACGATTTCGACCTAGATCAGCTAGCAGAGAAGTGGGAAATCCTGCCCTCTGCTGGTGTCACCAACGTTTTAAGCAGAGGGCTCAACAGTGCAGACCACCTTGCTCATTTCAGTCGGAAAACTAGTACGGTCGTCACTCGGCCCATCGGGTGACGGCGCAACTGAAATTCACCGTTCATACCTTTCAGATAAATCGACAGCTTCGAAATTTCTGATCCATACGGGTGCAGATATTTCAGTTATTCCACCCTCAACATCCAAACAGCACTGTCAAAAATCGGAACTTCAGCTTTTTGCGGCAAATGGAACTGAAATCCCAACTTTTGGCCAACTTCTCCTCAAGCTAGATTTAGGCCTGCGTAGAGCTTTCCATTGGCCCTTTGTCATCGCAAAAGTATCACAGCCAATTATTGGCGCAGATTTTCTCCGTCACTTTGGACTGTTGGTGGACATTCGTCAAGGAGGCTTGATCGACCCTCTTACAAAGCTTCAATCCCGATGGACTGCACAGTGTGGAAAGGGTGCTGATATCAAAACAATCAGTGGAGATACATAGTTCCATCGACTGCTGTCTGAATTTCCTTCTCTCACTGAAGCTAGTTCGACACGACAAGCCAAGCATGATATCAAACACTGCATACAGACTACGGGTCCACCAGTTTTCTCAAGACCACGACGACTTCCCCCTGACATACTAAAAGCCTCTAAACAAGAGTTTGAATTTCTTGTGGCAACAGGTGTTTGTAGTCCATCAAAAAGCTGCTGGGCCTCACCTCTGCACATGGTTACGAAAAGCAACGGAGATTGGCGCCCATGTGGAGATTACAGGAAACTGAATAGTGTGACTGTACCAGATCGCTATCCAGTCCCTAACATTCAAGACTGTCTGCAGGTGCTCGAAGGGAAAAAGATTTTCTCCATTCTGGATCTAGCAAAAGCCTATCATCAGATCCCAGTGCTAGAAGAAGATGTGCCCAAGACAGCTGTTGCAACACCGTTTGGACTTTTTGAATTCCTTCACATGCCATTTGGACTTTCCAACGTTGCTGCCACGTTCCAAAGGTTTATTCACCATGTCTTAAGTGGAATGGACTTTTGTGTGCCATATTTTGATGATGTCCTGGTCGCATCAGAGAGTGAAATCCAGCATTTGGAGCATCTGAAACAAGTATTCCAGCGCTTTGAGGAGTACGGTGTGCGGCTGAATGCTTCCAAATGTGTCCTGGGAAAATCATCTGTGAAATGTCTTGGCCACATAGTAACTCCTGATGGTATTACCCCACTTCCAGAAAAAGTATCGGCTGTCACGGATTTCCCTGAACCAAGCACTGTAAAAGAGCTCCGCAGATTCCTAGCGCTTATCAATTTTTACAGACGGTTCGTTCCAAATGCAGCTAAAACGCAAGCTGTGCTAAATGCTTATTTAAAAGGAGCCAAGAAAAATGACAAAACACCCATCACTTGGACAAATGAAGCCAAAAACGCATTTGAAAAAATGTAAACATGACTTGGCAGAGGCCACTGTCTTGTACCATCCCTCTGTTAATGCCACTCTTGCTATAGTAATGGATGCATCAGACAATGCTGTTGGAGCTGCACTTCAACAGTAGATTACCACTGGTTGGCAACCCCTTGCATTTTATTCCAAGTCTCTTTCTCCTGCTCAACGGAGATACAGTGCGTACGACAGAGAGCTTCTGGCAGCCTACATGGCCATTAAATATTTCCGTCATATGGTAGAAGGTCGAAGTTTCATTCTGTTTACCGACCACAAACCATTGACGTTTGCCTTTCGGCAAAAGGAAGACAAGTGCTCACCTCGTCAGCTGAGACAACTAGACCTAATTGGACAATTCACAACCGACATTCGTCATTTAAAAGGAACTGACAATGCCGTTGCTGATGCACTTTCTAGGATACACATCTCTACCATTGGATTACCATATGCAATCGACTTTCAAAAGATGGCTGAGGAGCAACAGACAGGTCCTGGATTGCAAGATATTTTGTCTGCAAATACAACTTCACTGGCTACTCTCCCAGTAGGTGAACCTCCGGTTACCTTGCATTGTGATGTGTCCCTAGACCGTATCCGCCCATTCGTTCCAGAGAATTTTCGACGTGAGGTTTTTACAAACCTACATTCACTTTCACATCCAGGAATAAGAGCATCAGTAAGGATCATCAGCGAAAGATATGTTTGTCCTTCCATGAAAGCAGATGTGACATTGTGGGCTCGTACGTGTTTACAGTGTCAGCAAACAAAGGTATCACGGCATACTAGAAGCAAACTTAGCCACTTTGTTCCTCCTAGTGCTAGGTTTGAGCATGTCCACATCGATTTAGTGGGGCCTCTTTCCCCATCCGAAGGTTTTAGATATTGCCTCACCTGTGTCGATCGCTTCTCTAAATGGCCAGAAGCGTTTCCTTTAGTAGATATATCTGCTAACACGATCGCAACAACTTTCTACTCAGGATGGATCTCCCGGTTTGGACCACCACTCCGGTTGACTACAGACCAAGGTACTCAGATTGAGTCTGCTCTTTTCCAAGCCCTAACCAAGTTTCTCGGTACTGCTCGACAGCGCACAACATCATACCATCCAGCTACGAATGGTCAAGTGGAACGATTCCACCGACAATTGAAAGCTGCCATCATGGCACATGGAAAGGTTCAATGGTCTTCAACACTACCGACTATCCTCTTGGGATACCGAGCCACATGGAAGGAGGACCTGGAGGCGACAACTGCAGAGATGGTGTATGGAGCTCCCATTCGACTACTTGGGGAATTTTTAAGTCCGACCACTGACAGCCCAGATCCCTCTACCTTTGTAGGAAAATTGAAAGAAGTGATGCAACGTCTACTACCTCCTAAAACTCAGCATCATGGTCAACACTCAGTGTTTGTTAGCAAAGACCTGAGCTAATGCAGCCATGTGTTTCCCCGGACGGACGCACTCAGAAAGGGGCTTCAGCCTCCTTATGAAGGTCCGTTTCAAGTGCTTGACAGAAACGAAAAAATCTCCAAGATCAACAAAAATGGGAAAGAGCTCACAGTGAATAATGATCGTGTGAAACCTGCCTATGTGTTGCGTGACTGTGACTCCACTCGACTTCCTGCATCAGAGCCCCCAACACCACAGGAGAACTTGCAAGAGGACAAAACAGCAAGGACATCCCGACCTGAAACTGTAACTCGCTCTGGGCGACGAGTACGTTTCAATCCAAGGTATGCTTAAAATCTCGCTGTCGCTGGTGGGGGGCTACCTGTGGCGGTTCACCTCCGGAAGAATACAGCAACAGCGCGGATGGATACAACAACGCGGATGAAGACGGAGTAAACCGGTTCTCGCATAGAACGGTTGAACGAGACGAAAAACATTCTGCCTTGCCGACGCCAACGAGTGAGCTGCTATGAGCTATCCAGCAAAAGCGAACTATCCAAACTGTACATATTAACGCTAAATTGTAAATATTATTATCTTATGTAATGCAGTTTAAATATATCGTTATTCACGAAATTACTTCTTCTTATTTGGGTGTTAAAAACCCAATAAAAGTAAAACAACTTCTAAAGAAAATAAGACTACTATGAACTAATAGTGCAAAAGTGAAAATGTGTTTGCTGTATATAGTGTAAATATTTCTTTCTGTTTGTTTGTTTTGTTTTTCTTTTTCTTCTTCAATAAAATACCCGTGTCTTGCCCATCAAACCGTTCAGTGACCGGTCTGGTCACGAGCGCGGGGGTAATAGACGGAGTTCTGTTCTGTGCATAATAAGTTACTATATGTGTAGCTACGCCCAGTGGTGGACTGGGTATGAAAATAGTGGTTGCCAGGAGTCAGTGAGGGCCCACACATATTATAATCATAATATTAATTCATATATGTATTTAATTTTTATATTTAATTATGTTAATTTAAATTATAATATTTAATAATTATATACTTAATTTAATTTTTTATTATATATTTAATGTTTCCGCGTTTTTGAAATAAATCCCTTTTAACACCCCTTAATTTTCTACGTTTAAGAAAACGAAATTATGATTAAAGATATTTGTTTATAAATTCCATAAGTTAACTATTTCGTATACGGTTTTAGAGACAAAGTATGAAGGAGAAATGCTGCCCTTTAGTAGGGCATCTATTGGAAAGAACCAGGAACCTTTAGAATAAACTTCTTTGGATGATTTAGTTTACTAATTTGTACCTGGTAATGTTTCAGTAATTTTGAATTAAACTGATATAATTAAAAGATATTTTAGAACTATAAATAATTCAAAAATCTTTTTTGTTGGATAGTATTTTTTGGAAATAATCCGGAGGTACGTCAAATTCTTGCTTAATTTTTAAGTAACTGAAATTTTAATTTACTTTTGTACTTTAAAAAGTTGACAATTATTTTCATCTTTTTTTGGAGAGCTGTGTGAGAAATTTCATAAAGATCGAGCAAAACTATAGATTTGTACAAAATACATTCTTTATAATGTAAAAAACTTCTTTTGTTGTATTAAAATGCAGCCCATTTTCATTGTTTCGCAAGTTTTTTTTCTATAAGTCCAGTCTTTTTCTTTCTTTCTTCGTTATTTCAAATAAATTTAGTTTTTGATAGATTTTCTATGTTATTTCGATAAATTTATTTTTTAGCAATGACCTTAAGCTCATGTTTCCATTTAAGGCAAGATAATCTTCTTCGAGATAATGTAATTCCTTTATTTGTTATAATTAGTTTAAATTTTCACTTTATAATAAGCTTAATAATGCGCAATAATTGTAGATTATAATTATGCAACATTTTAGAAAATTATCTTTATTGAATCTCGTATTTTTTAGACTTTTTTAACAGTTTAATATAGAGACTTATGTCACTAGTTTTATTAGACACAGAAACATACTGCTTCAAAATTTATCTCAGATGCTAATTCATTTCCTATCTGCTGTTTTTTTCTTTCTTTTTTACTTTGCGCAACTAATTTCTTTCTCGGTCTCTTGTAGTAATTAATACATTCAACTTAACAAAAATGAAATTAGTTGGCGGATATAAATTTTGTTAATACAATCAAATTAACACAATCAATAAGATGGACGAGTCGGTTGGCAGCCGAATGTGGCTTGTGTTTGATACTACAAAAGCAATGTAAAAATAGAGAAATGTGATAATTTCAGCTTGCTTGTCAACATTTTTTTCTTTCCTTTTGGAAGATACGTTACGTATGTCTTTACTCTCTTCCGACTAAGAATATAAAAAAACACTTTCATCACCAATTATTTACCATGAAAGATAGACTAATTTCAGATAGCAATTTTAAGTTGCAGCAATCTTGATCTGAAAACCTGCAAGCTTGCGGCAAGGTTGACACGGCAAGAGTGCAAGCCTGAAACAAGTGAACGCAAACGACATAGTCACCATGCGTCAAACTTGTCACAAGCTTGTCACGTCAAACTCATTGCAAACTATAGTAAAAACAGAGTACGAAGACAACCTCGGATTCGAACCCTGACATACCGCGTCCTAAGCTTGTCGCCCTAACCACTCAGCCAGCTAGACTCTGAGAGGCAAAGATAGATTGCGCTAATAGATCATTCATCTATGCGATTCATTTTAAACTGCTTTCTTGATTTCATTAATTTTTTAAATTTTGTGTTGAGAATATGATTTGAAGTCAAAGAGAGAGCGATTTTCGCTAATAACTACGTTCTGGTAGTAGAATATATTATGAAATTAGGGTTCAAAAGTAATTGCTTTTAAAATGGGGAAAAATGTAAGTTGTTATTTTTTCAACAAACATCGACTGTTTTTTAGGTTTAATTTTGTTCATGAACGTCAAAATTTCAACATTAAGGAAAAGGCGATATAGTTTTCTGTAAGATGCGAGTTCTATACTTACACTCACTTCCAAAATATAAGCACAATTCTTAAGATGCGAAAAAATTGGAGTTCATGTGAATACTATGGTCCGCAATCTGTTGCGGAGAATCGTGGGACATACTATCGTCATAACTGACATTTTGCAGTGAAGATTCGGTCACAGGGCAATTAGGAGGGCCACCAGAAAGGGATGAAGGCGAAAATGGAGTTTGACTCATCCCGATTCACAGAAAGGTGACAACGAGATGTAACTTTTATCAATGGTTATGGTTAAATGTGCATAATATTTACATGCATTTTCGTGAACGCAGCACAAATATTCGGAAAGATATGAAGGTTTTCTTAAAAAATCCCAATTTTTCCACATGTTTTTTGTTATAACATGCAACGTTTTAAACCAAATTGTACGAAACTTTCAGAATACTTGACAATATGTAAAAGAAGCACTGTATTAAAATTTGAATTAAAACATTTAATATTGCAGGAAATATAAGCATTTGAAGTAAATAATTTGTTAATGCGCATGTGCGAAACGTAGCTTTATTTTTCTGTAATATCTTTAGAGCCAGAGATATAGGGCAACTTATAAAAAAATTCCAGTTAAATACCATTAGTAATCAGGAAGATGATGAGGCCTTTTGCAAAAATTGATATTTTTTAAGCTTGAATCTTCGAATAGTAATCTTCGAACTGTACTTTAAATTACGAATTTAAGTTATAAGTATACATTAATATTCAGGATATTCAACTTCCATAAATTTAATATTACTGTTTGAAGATTCAAGTTAAAAAAATATCAGTTTGTACATGAACAATCATCATTTAGCTTCTCTTAGAGTGTACCGAAATTCCCAAAGTTGCCATGCCAATATCTTTATATAAGATAGCGTACAACTGAGCTATAAATATACTGAAAGCATTACAATCTTTTTAATAAAATATCTGGCAGAAACTGGCATTGGGGTCATTTTATGACCCCATTAGTAGATGGATAATAAGAGTTCTGGCGCTTCGGGATCCGGGATCAGCCACTCCCTCCCCCTCCCGCCTTTCCTCCCCACCCAACTTCTAGCTGAGTTAATATAAGGAATTTGCTTGAACTTTAATTCCTCTTAGATTATATAAGATGATGATAAGGAATTTATTTTTATTTTCGGACTTTGACAATTTTTGAGGATCTTTGCATTTTCTCGGCTTATTTCTTTTACAAAAGTTTAATTTTAGTGACTTAGATTTTTTTTTCACAACATCCTTTCATAGATTTGCATCAATTCAATCATAATTTATCATGCGTGCATTAAAATAAAATATTTAAATATAAAATAAACATAATAATTTGATACTTACAATGTTAATTTTATTTTTTTTTCTGTTTTTAGAGACTTTGAATTTTCTCAGCTTTTGAACAGAATTTCATCAATTAGAGTTAAACTTTCAATCTTATTCTATTTTTCGGCATGCTCATTTTTCTTTTTTCGTTATCGAATAACGTTTTTCGTTTGTTTTCAGGAAAATTTCAAAACTTGCGCGTTTTCTGTTCTTAAATAACAAAAAGTTTGCTTAGTCGCTAATTCTCATAAAATCTGTTTCTTAATTAAATCAGTTTTATAAGAATAATTCTTCGAATAATCCAACTTGGATTTATTTTTCTTTCATCATTCAACTTTCCTCTTTGCGTCAAGCTTATTTTTCCACTAGCAAACACAATTTTAGAATATTCTAACAATAACATACAAGAGCACTAAAAATCACTTAGTTTGAATAAGTTAACTTCAAATTCCGTTTTTAACTGTTTCAGGAATATCAAAAAGTTAAACTCTCTTAAAGTGAAATGGAAAATTTGAATCTTGAACGAGAAAGTATTGGCATTATTTTTTTTCTCCCTGAATTCGCTTCAACATCGACGAAATAGCTTCATTTATATTAACCATTAAAGATCAGTTTTTTCTGTTGAACATATAACTTATCTATAAAGACATTGCATTTTACTTCGAATGACGCTGAAAATGTTACATTAAACGTCACAAATGCATTGATTCATCACAAATCATTTTATCTTAAAAATTTAGGGATTATTCATCATACTTAACTCTAAAATTATATAAAACATTCCACTAATCTAAAATTTTCGCCTATTAACTGATTAAACATATCTTTCTTTCGATACTTAAAAAAATTTCGAGTGATTTCTGCTTTTACGAACTTATTTTGACTTTCTTCTTAATTCCTTATTTCTTTTAATCTTATATTATTTCACAAACTATTTATTCTATTTCATTAATTATATGTATTTTCTCTAACTAATTTTCTTACATGACTGAAATTCATTTTCGATTTTTTAAAACGCATTTCTTCGAATGATGAAACAGATCATAAAATATTCTATCAATAACATAGAAGAAAAATAAAAATCTCTTTGGTTTGAATAAATTAATGAAACTCATGTTTTACATTCTAATTCCTTTTCACATTGATCAAATAAATAAATTTAATCTCAACAATTTTAACCTCCAAAGAACTTTTTCTGCATCCGTGAAGACTGTGTGTGTAATTTACTTCGACTAACGATAAAAGAGTTGCTACGTTTGTGTGTGTGTTTGCTTCTCTTTGCGACCGATTATCTTTTGAGAATATTCCACATATATAATTCTAATCATTGCTTACTCTGTGTCAATCCTACATGAATCTTATAGTTTCAAATTCACTCTACTTTTGAAAATATATTTCTTCCAATGATGATGAAAACGATCAAAGAATATTCTATTAATGACATAGAAAAATAAGAATCTCTTATGTTTGAATAAATTAATGAAATGAAACTCATGTCTTACATTCTAATTCCTTTTTGTCATAGATCAAATAAATTTAGTCTCGACAATTTTAACCACCACCAAAGAACTTTTTTCTGCATGCGTTTTTAATTCACGAACACTGTGCGTGTGTGTGTGTTTGTACATGCATGTGCGCGTTTATTTCATGAAGTGTGTGTTTGCGTGTGTGTGCAATCATGTGTGTGTTTGTGCATGTGAACGTTTAATTCATGAAGTGTGTGTGCATGTGCGTGTTTGTGTGTGCATGTGTGTGTGTTTGTGCATGTGTGTGTGTTTGTGTTTGTGTGAAACTCATGTTTTACATTCTAATTCCTTTTTTCATATAGATCAAATAAATTTAGTCTCGACAATTTTAACCACCGAAGAACTTTTTCTGTTTGCATGTTTAATTGACGAAGACTCTGTGCGTGTGTGCATGAGTGTGTGTGTTTGTGTGTGTGTGTGTGAGGGTGAGTGCGTGGATGTGTGTGTGTGTGTGTGCGTGCGTGCATGCATGTGTGTGCATGCGTGTGTGAGAGAGATTATTTTATCATTTGAGAATATTCCGCATAGCTAATTCTAATAATTGCTTAATCTGTGGCAATCTCACATGAAACATAGCTAGTTTGATTAATTTTTTTAATATGCTCCAAATTCACTCTACTTTTGAAAATATTTTTTCAATAAAGAATGCAATTATTAACAAAATATAAAAACACATATTAAAAATATCTTTGGTTTGATTAAGTTTTTCTTACTTAGTTAAATTTGTTAAAAGTTAACTTAAAATTCCAATTTTCTTCCAGTTTCAAAAATATCAAAACATAAAACTATTTAAAAGCTGACTGTTTCAGATGAGAGACTATTTAACTTAAAGATTTAAACTTTATTCAAACACTTCGAGATTGATCTTTTTCCTTAAACTTAAAACTTTTTACAATGTTTAAACAACACAAGCATCTTTATTGAATCTTTCTTTCTCACACATAGCTTAAATCAGCTGACTTACAATTATTCAAAGATTGACATAAAATTAATCATTTTAGAGCATAATTAACCTCCGCGCATTCACTTAAATATTCACACAATTTCATGAATCTTGTAATTTCAAACTCAATCTACGTTTGAACATATTTTTTTTTCCAATGACTAACACAATTATCGACGAAATATAAAAGTAATCATTAAAAATATCTTAGATTTGTGAGAATAGCAAAAGATAAAACTATTAACCACTTCTAGATAATTATATCCTTCTTTTTCAGACTTGGAATTATGTTAACAGTGTGAAAACTTTATATAAATTTTTTTCTATCATAATAAAACATGATGAAATAAAACATTTAAACTTAATGAAAAGTTCAATGCATTGACTTGAATAGTCGAATTTCCTATTTCTGTTGTTAGAATATTTATACAACATGTCTTTGACATATATCTGTTTATGCTTGTTAGTCTTTGATTCTGTTAACACTCTTTCACATGCAACAATATATTTCTGTTAATAATATTAAAAATTTTTCTTTCTTTGCACTTTTCAGGAAGATTTTAGAAAAAGAATGTGTTATAAATTTTCAAAGCTTAACTTGATTCCAGAAAATTAATCGTTTCGATACATTATTAATCTTAACATTAACTATTCTAATGTTTTCCGTCTTGCATTTCCTTATATCACGAACACACCAACGTGTCTAATTAAGTTCAGCATTCATTTCTCATTATTATCTCTTATCTGTCTTTTAAGTTCCAAAATCCTTTCATTCACATGACTATTTCCCTATCAAATGCCTTAAGAAAATGGATTACTCACCATCTCATGCTAATAATGCTCTCTTTGATAAAAGTTATCGAGAATCTTCCAACACAGTCTTAAGAAAATGAATTACTCACTATCATGTGTTAAAGAAAATTCTTGACGACGTTTCATTTAGATAAAAGATATCTCATTGACCGATGAATTGCTTAAATAGTGACATACATAAGAAGAAATTCATTCTGCATCTTTCTTCGGGTCGCATTTGAAAATGGAGTCAACTGAAGCTGCTTTAGAAAACCTTTCGTCTATTTATCACTATTCCAGGCTGGGGCTTTATAACTGTCGATCAGCTGGATTCGTCCTTTGACGATGATGAGAATGATATTGTCGTCATGTTCTTCTAGTGTTTCCCTGCACGTAATGTGGCGAAACGTTTGCTCTACCCAGCAGCCTGAAAAGCCACGAAAGACTGAGACATGGAAATAAACGACAGAGACGTGATCCATCTCAGCAACGAGGCCCCTACAGCCTTCAATCAGACGGTGATTCTGCAAGAAAAACGCAAAGGCGTGATCCAACGTCGCAACCGGGTCCCTCGAATCTACAATCAGATGCTGATGGTCCAAGAAAGCAGAGACGTGATTCATCTCCACAAGCTGGTCCCTCCAATCTTCAGTCTGCTGCAAGTGATCCAATTCGAAGATCCGAAAAAAATCTTCCCCGGTGCCACCATTTTTAAGGACTTAGACTTCATCAAGAATGGACATAATTTAAATATTGTTTATCAACAATACTTTTCAAAGGAAAAAGCTGATCAAATATTCGATGAATTGGAAAGGGAAATTGAATATTTTCTTTCTGAAATTGCTACGGTGTTTATCTATAAAGAAAGATATTCAGTGCCTAGAAAAGTTTCTGCTTATGGTGATAAAAAATTAACTTGTACTTTTTCTGGAAACACTCTTCCTACAAAGCCTTTAATACCTATTCTAACAAAAATTTTAAATGAACAAATAAATTTCTTAGAGAAGGTTTATTTAATTATGTTCTGATAAATCGTTATAAAGACGGTTATGATAAAATAGGGTCACATAAAGATAATGAAAAAGATATGGATCCTGATTCTGCTATTGCATTATTCTTGTTCTTCAGCAAGAATATTGTTACGTATTCAGTTTAAAATTAATTTTGAAAAATATCAAAATGAGAGAAACAAATTTATGAAATTGAAAGATATCGCTAAAAAACCTTAATTTTTAATTAAGTGAAATTTTAAGCAATTTTTAGAGTTTGAAAAGCTGAAGGTGACCTTTCTCTTTTCTTAAATAAAGAGTGTGCAAAGTTTCATTGAAATCAGCCCAGTGGTTTAGGAGAAGATGTGGAACATACATACATAGCCACAATGACTTTTATTTAAATTAAGATAATTATTAGAAAATCACAAGATTAAGATTGCTTGCAAATAGTTTGAGCCATAAAAAAGGTTTTAGTGGAGATTTTGTCATAATTAATTATTTAATTGTTATTAAGTAAATAGTTAATTTTCATTAATCAAACAGTTAATTTTAATAATTAATTTGATAATTAGTTAATTTGACAGATTTCTTTAATTTGATAATTAACTAAATATGACGGGACCATGATTTGTTTAATAAATTCAATATATAATAGCCAAAAACGATAGATATTTAAATAAGAGTTCCCGTTATCCTTTTTGATATTGAAAAATATCTCAACTTTAAAATTGTTTTGGGATTTTCTGCTTGAGTATTTGGTTTTAAATTTACTATTCAAATTGACTGAATTCATACCCTATGCTTTACAGAGAGACTTTATGCAACTGACATGGACAATTTTCCTTTTCTCTTTTTAAGGGTCAAAGGAACTGTTCCTTTATGTAAACAATTTATATAAGTAATTAAGTACTTTCAATATATCTTATTGTGGGTTTTATTCATTTTTATGATTTTTAGGATTGTATCCCATGTTTGTTTTTCTTTTGACTTTTTGAATTTTATTCCTTTTTGTAAATCGCGATTAGGCCCTTGGAGGAAGGCTTGGCTTGTTGTTTCATTCCCGGTTTAAGAAGCGGTGCAAGATGGCTAACTTTGGTGAAGGGGCGAAAAGCATGATATCACGCGTCTTCTCGGTCAGAGAATCGGTCTCTTGACCAATAGCGGTCAAGCGTTTTCGTCACGATGACGTGGGGTCACCCACAGTACTTCAGGGGTTGTGGGGAAAATTCGGTCTCTTCTCTTGGCTTCTCTTCTCTTTGGCTCTTGGCTGGCTTGCCTGTCCCCCGAGCGATGAGTTTGTTTTTGTTCCTGAGATCCTCGTTGATGTAGCGCAACGTTCTGATTGCAGCGAAGTGATTGAGGCAATCCGCGAACATCTGAATCGCTGAGAATTCGGCGGCGTCGTTATGCACCGACGCAGTATTAATAGCTGATTGAGAATTGTGATGGAGAACTTCAGTTTTAGAAAAAAAAAGGGAAGGTGACAACGGACTCCTAGACAGTAGTTAATCCGCGATTTTCCGATGGAACGACGTGCATGACAACGCGGAGAGCCGTGAGACGCGTGTTAACAACTGGTGACGAGTGGTTTGAGAAATATCAACGGTCTTTTGAATGTCGATACAACTCTACAACCCAATAGGGCGTTTTGACATCTGCGGACTGCCACTACGCATGGTATGAAGGGAGGAGGAAAGCGTCTCCATGGCGAGTTTCCGTTCGGGCGCATGGAGTAACTTGCAACAGGCTTCACAAGTTTGTTTATCACTGCACTCAGGTCGAGAAAGCATGTCGGCCACAACGTTACATTTGTCTGGAAAATAATCGATTTTCAAGTTATAAGTTTGAATCTGAAGTGCCCATCTGGCTAACCTGCCAGTGGGTGACGATAAAGTCATTAACCACTTTAATGGTTGATGGTCAGATGCCACTATAATATCTGCACCTTCAATATATCTTCGAAATTTATCCAAGGCCCAGACTACAGCCAAGGCTTCTCTTTCAGTTGTAGAGTAATTTTTCTCAGCAGAGCTCAATACAATATACTGACAATATCATTCCCAATTTCTTACAATCTTCTAATATAATATAGAAAGGATATACTTTGCGCTTTTATTTTATAACTCTAATATTATTCATCCAAAACCAGAAATTGAAATGCGTTAGAATTTACTCTTACAAAATACGCATTTTTCTATTTTCAAGCATCGATTAACATGCTACCATGGTCAGGAGGACCAAAAGTTTCGTTTTCAGATTTAATCCGAAAACATCATTTTTTAACACTTAGAGTTGTTAAAATTAAACTCCTTTTCAAAGGAAGCTGCTGGCTGCTGCTGTAGGCAATAAGTGCGGGGTGCACTTTCCAATCTTTTTGTATTTCTTAAACGCCGGTTTCTTAAACTTTTTAAGTGCTAGCAGCACTTGTTTCTTTAATATACAGTGGCTGCACGTTTCCTTTGTGCAGGGTTACTCTCCTGATTTCCATTTAAACCTCAGTGCCAGGGTGGCACTTTTCCGTATTCGTCTCACCAGTGCAGGATTGCACAAAGAATACCGCGTTTCCGAATTAATGACTTTTAACAGTGCATATTTGCACAAATTTCGTCATTTTCTTACGTTGGGCGCCAATTATAGAGGGACGAGACTCAAGTTTGTGTGTAGCGCTGCTGAAGATTCCATTCAATTTTAGGAACCATTTTTTATTAGGCTACGTTCCACAGCACAGAACATTAAAGTTACAAGACACAAGACAAGACAGAGACCAACATCACGAGACAAGCACACAGACAAAATGACAGAGAGGCATCATGGGAAAAGATGGCTCCAGTAGCTCCAGCTACCATAGAAAGGAGAAGGTAGTTGATTGTAACCGCTACAATATTTCATTACTTTTGTAACATTAGCGTAAAGGAATCTACATTTGCCTTCAAGCTTGCCGAAAAAGGATTTTTTAAATTTCATATCATTTGCTTCTTGTAATATTGTATTTTAATCTTGGTTCACTTACACAAATAAGTGATTGTTTCAAATCTTGTAATATTGTTTTTCTTTAATTTTTAAGAGGTGTTTTAAGAATAGTTAACGAGAACTCGACACATTAGCTTGCTTTCAATCTTCTGATATTGCTTTTTAGTTTTCAAAGGTTTTTGAGAATCGTTTCTTCGTAATAGAAACCTAAAATCGAAATCAAAATTCCCTTTCACCTCACATTATTTTTTTTGGTTTGATTCGTTTTTAGAGTTCCACATTTGTACAGTTTCATATGTTTGTGATTTAACTTTTCCCAGAATGTTAGTAAAAACTCTATTTTAACAAAAATCATTTCAAAGTCCAATTGCGATAATTTCTGAAAACAGTTTCATGTGTTTGTGATTTAACTTTTGAGAGAATGACTGTAAAAATTCTATTTTCTGCTCTGATTGTTACTATCATTGTTTTAACTACCCCAGACATTTTTAATCTAATATGTTCCGTTGCGTTTGCATTCGTTTTGAGTTTCGAGGAAGAGTTTAACAAAAATTTAAATCATTGTTTCAATTATTTCATTCCTTGTGTTCTATGCCATAAAGTTTTATGCTTATATATGTTAATTGAATTTAACAAAAATTTATGCTTTGTTCCTATCGTTGTTTTAACTATAGCGATTTATTTGAAATGCTTCACTTCTCCTGTGGAAAGATAATTAAAATCTTTTTTTAACAACCTCGATCGTGACTCGCTCTATCAGAATAAATAAGGTTAGGTAATTAGGTAATTTAAATAATAACTTAAAAGATAACGAATTCCCTTTTTGTTTCCTTAAAACTTGATCTTTTTTAAAATTAGTTTTTGTTCTCCTGAGAAATAGTTCGAATTTTTATTCATAGATGGAGTTACTGGATAGCTTCTAGATCGTTGATTGTTTTGTATTTATAGCGTCATTTTTCTGCTTGGCTTGCTTCTGAAAGAAGGTAAAATTTTTATCTCTTTCTTCTGATTATGGATTGGAAAACATTTTGGATTTATGTTCTTTATTTCGTGGCCGGACAAGATTCAGACCACAGGAAGGAATAAATTTTGACTTTTTGTCATTCCTTTCCACAGAAAATCTTGTTCCTTTTTGAATTAAAAATGGCGTGTGGTTTCTGATGAGTGAGCCATTTCAGTTCCTTTTCATTTTGAATAATTTCTTAACAAATTGTTCTAAGTATTGGTAAACTTTTGGTTTTTCTATAATTCTGTTTGTACTTTTTAAAAAATTTCTGTTGAAGCAATTACTTTTTGCTGCTGCGTTTGCACTCAAAAACGTCTAATGTTTTCATTACTTTTCATTTTATCATTGTTTTTCTTTTAATTTATTTTCTTTTAATTTAAATTTCTATTATTTGTTTTTGTATTTCGTTAGATTTGGCTGCATATGCGCCTTTCTATTTAATGCAAAATATGTTATTGTTTTTTATTTTAATTAAAATTTAATTAATTAATTTTGCTAAATTTTAAGAATTATAACTATCGCTCTATCAGAACACTCACGTTGAGATTTTCAAAGATATAATATATTTTGGTTTTTCATTGCGCGCAAAAATCATATCATTCAGGTCTACTCATCTTATCGACTCAATTCTAAACTTCGCAACATGGATTCTGATAAGTTTTTTAAATTTCATATCATTATATTTTGTGTGTTATAGGGTTATAACTTCGTTTCCTGAAAATGCAAACATTTCTCATTTTATTCATTTTAAACATTTCTTATCTCAAGTATATAGCAAAGTATACCGAGCATTTAACTACCAAACATTTGTGGATTACCTAAAACTTTGCTGAAACTCTGATATAGTATTGCTTGCAGAAGTATTTTTTTAGGAAACATTAAGAGTTATATTTGGTTCGAAAGCCAAATACGCGGGGGGCATATCTTTAGTGGGTTGGTGTTTAGCTATGGTAATACTATAGAACAAACTGCTAAAAGTGTTGAAAAAAGTAATGTATCCCGCTTTAATTTTGAGATGTATAAAACTTGATAAATGAAAAACTTTGTTTAAGACAAAAGCTGTACAGAATAGAACATTTTTGTTGTTTGTTCAAATTAGAAATAAAGTTCAAATCTCTTTCCAATAAGCAAATTATCAACGTCCACAGGAAAAACTTCACTCGGCATCTTTTAACGACAGACAAAAGACAAAAAATGTCACTGAAGGAAAACATCGATATTTTTATGAGTGAATACTATCCTGAAAATTAAATTGAAGTTTATATTATTTGTATTTTAGTTAAACTTTACTGTCTGTCCGTGTTTATCTGAACAAGATAACTCAAAAACTTAAATAGCTAGATAGGTAAAATTTGGTACACAAATTTTTAACATTAGAAATGCAGGTCCGTATAAAATTTTGGACTAAATCCGTCAAAGGGTTGACTGTCTGTCGGTCTGTATAATTGCATACTTGTGGACACGATAATACCTTAACCCTATTACATAAATAATTAAAAACTGATATAACGCCTGCTCATCTTAATTGTAGATCTGTGTCAACTTTTGGTTTCAATCGGTTTCAAAAAAGGCGTTCAAATTGCATAAGGAATTTCGTTACCTTACGCAAGGCCTAGCACGAGCTAAGGTTAACTCATTTTATGCCGCTTGCCTTATTTTTATCCACCTGTTTTAGGGACGCTTGGTGATGTTTTCCTGCAGTTTGGATAATTTTTTTTTCACATGTTTTAAGGAATTGTTGTTACTGCGGCTCTGTGTATTTTTCCCCACGCACGTTAGGACGGATGCAAGAATGTTTTGGGGAGACCACTCCCCCTTGTTTATATTTTTGTTATTATGATATAGTATCAACTTTCTTATTGTAGCTAAAATTATTTCTCTTTTATACAGTGTATTTTATATCAATATCAAATCGTGTGTTTTCAGCAATCAACGATTCAACTGATTGACATTATTGTTTTGAGAAACATTGGAATTTTGAAAATGTTTTCAAAAACGCAATATTTATACGGTAATAGCTAGTATCATAAAAAATTATTGCAGTAAGGGATTTTAATATTATTTTGTGTAACTGTTCTTCAGAAAGCCTCCATTTCCGTTGGACCGTCCTGCATTTACGAGGCCAAAATATATGGCAATGACAGAATTTCTAATTTAAATCGCTGGTTGCAAGAAGCAATTAATAAGTAATTTGTTTCAGATTTATCCAAGATTTCCTAATTTTTAATGTACAAAAGTAATAGAAAAAACAAGAAAGCAGTTTTTTTTTTTAAATTGACACTTAGGATGTTCTATATCTGTCGAACTAAAAGATGAGACGCTGAGTGGCGTAATTAGGGTGGAGAAGGTAGGGCAAGTGCCCTGGGCGCCATTACCAGGAGCCGCAAATTTGAGGAATCAATTAGCAAAATCGGAGAGAAAAGTGGGCTTTTTGAAACTCTTATTCAACTGATTCTTAAGAAATAAAGTGGTTCCAGTCAAATATGGGAAAACATAAAGAATCCAGTCCTTCTTACAGCGTGGGAACCAACTCACTCTAGATTCCTCAAAACAAAATAGCAAATAGTTTTATTTTACAAAAATCTGTTGACCAAAACTCCTTCAGCGGAAGCTCGTTAAGGTCTTTTTCAAATATTTGTGTCTCAGTAAGGGAGGGAGAGGGAGAAGTATACTTGACCAGTCGTTTTAATCATGGAGAGATGATATATCAATTAGCTTCACAGGGTCTAGAGGTTTCTCACGGTATGGTTGAAGCTCAAATGTTATAGCCTCCATAATCATACTGATTGATTGGCCATCGGCTTTCTCCGAAGTTCGTGACAAACAATTAGGATTAAAGTGTTTTGACGAATTTTAAATGGCAGAGCATAGCATGGAAATAATATTTCTACTTCTTTGGTAAAGTTTAAAGGCAATCCATTCCAATTTATCAATATTTAGAGCTTCTAGGAATAAAAGGTTATCTATATAATATTTCGAATTTCTTATTTAAACCTTTTTCAAGTGGTTAAAGTAATAATGTATGAAATGGTAAAGTAATAATGTATTTTCTTAGAAGATTTAGCAAAATCTCATTAAAAAATTCGAAACTATTTCACATTTTAGATAACGAGCCGTCCTGTTGTGTAGTTATCTCTAATAATAGGAAAAGCGATTGTGTGTTTCTGTTGTATATTTGCGCATTACAGGGCAAGCCGTTTGACTTAAAGTTACCAAATTTGGCCCAAATACATTTTGGAGAGTCAGATTGTTGGAAGCGATTTTTTTAAAACTTTATTTAGAATTTTAATTAATTGAAATCTAAGTTAAATTACGATTTATTTTTTAAAGATGACTTCTGAAAACATTATCGCGCAAAAATAAATTTTATACCATCTTGAAATTCTAAAAATTATCTTCTCAATTATACATATTTAGTTGTTCTGAAATTTTTTCGAAATTTTAATTAATGTTTAAAAATATTTTAAGCAAAATTTTCAACAGTAGTTTTTATTGTTGAAATTTAAGAAAACATATTTCATTTCTTCATTATATCTTTAAATCATTTGTATTTTCTGTTATTGAAAAGGATCATTATATCTTTGATAACATTTTATCAAAAATTTTACCTTATTCTTAAGCTATGAAAAGGCAATAAGTGACTTTTTCTTTCACTCTCTCTATGTGTGTGTTTGATTATAAGCAAATGGTAATTGTTTTTCTGAATTAGATTTGTGATGTGATATTTATTATGTGTACTTGGAGTATTTAGGAGATTTTCATAATTTTTACAGCTTTAGCAATATTTTAACTTTGTATTTCATAAATAGGAGGATATCAATATCTGTAGTTAATAATTAAGGCTATTCATTTATGCGATATAACTAGTTAAATATAAAATTTCTAATCAGTTAATAAATACGATTATTGTAATAAACATCAGAATCATGTGAGACTTTAATGGCTAAACATTCGCTATGTTTTTATCGCCAAGAATTTAACCTTTTCATATGCTACAGCTTATGAATGTAACAGTTTTCTTCCTGCTTTTACAACTATGAAAGTTGTTTCACATTACGAAATAAATACAATTAATCTGATGTGTGAATAAGCTGGTCGACGAAGGCGGCTATATCATATTAGTTCACAAATAATTTTATATATATTATTATTTCAATTTAATTGCAATTTCAATCTTAGCACTCCCAGGCATAGTGTTTCTAGGAGTGGTAAGATCTGTGGGTTGCAGTTTTGAAAAAATGGCGGAGAGGGGTTCTATTTTGGTATTAGCCCTGGGCGCCGTTTTATGTAGGTGCGCCACTGGAGACGCATCTACTGTTATGCTTGAAAATACAGGTTTCCTTACCTCAAAATTTTTGATTAAAAGCCATGACGATAAATATTAACAAAAATTCATAAAAGTACATCTCTAAAAGTTTTTATTAACACAGTTAATTAATTTCCACCTGGCAGTCTTTCGCGGCATGTAATCCATCGACACTTGACTTGTTCATTCAAGATAAATCTAGGCCTTTATACAAGGGCAATTAAGTAATTATCTTGGTCGAAATAAGGACGACTTGGAAGACTGCTGTAGTTAAGAGATAACAGAGAAGGGGTCATCTAATTACATAGAAGGTTCGAATCACAGACGTGAGGCGTGGAAGCGAAGGTGTTAAATCATACGTAATGGTCAAACGTCCTCCCGCTGATGTGGTGCACGCAACCCACCCCAACTCTGCTTGCGCTACTTTGTTTAAGGCAAAAGAGAGCCGGAGTGATGAGGTGAGGAAGTAAAGAGAGTGGGTTCCCGTTCAGATGTCGTACTGGTCATCTGACCGTGGTTCAAAATAACGAGGTCCATCCCAAATTAGTCCTTATGTTGCTTCAAAACGTTAATATAACTAAAGCAAACTCTCTTTTTTTAATAAATTTTAATAAGAATCATATATTTCTAAATTCGATTCAGGTGGCTTCTACGAAACTACAGATAGCAGAAATTTATGTGTCGCAAATGAGGGTTTAAATTACTTAAAAATATCTTATATTTACCAAGAATAAGAGAAAGACATAATTGCTATGTATACTAGAATACACCTTTTTATAATTTATAAATACATTTACTATATTGAGGGTTTTTCTTTACTATTAAAGAAAATATCATCATGTTTGAACTTCAATAAAATTTCTCTTAAGTGCAATAAAATGTGATTTTAAATTGAGTCAAAACTAAATATTTCAAGAAAATGGTACGATCGTTGCTTTCATCTTTTTCATTGTCCAACCACAAGCATTTTATAAATGTTAACTCTGCTGCTACCATAAAATTTTAAAATATTTACAGATGTTCATAGATAAAAAAAAAAGTTAAATATTGCCTTTACGATGCAATCTGTATAAATATAATTACCTGCAGAATATTTATTTAATGCGTAGTGTCCTTTGTATTGCAAAACAATCTAAGAATATGTGAATCCCTACGTTGCTTCCATAAAAATTTAACCGCTTCCATAAAACGTATGATTATTTACAGATGTTCATAGATAAAAATGATAAATATTGAATTTACGATGAAATCTGTCTAAATATTATTTTCTGCAGAATATTTATTTAACCTTGGAACGGTAATGTTGAGTCAAATTGACTTCTCCTCCCATTCAAACTGCGAAGTCGGCAAAGTAACGTTGCCAATCCGCAGTTAATGCGTAGTATCCTTTGTATTGCAAAAAAAATTTAAAATATATTAATTCCTAAATTCAGGTTTGTATCAAACTAATATATTTTTCATTTTTTAACCTTCCAGCGGGCGTGCATTTGCAAGAGATACTTGAATTGTGCATTATATTACATATTCATATCGTTATTTTATATATTTAAGTGCAATTTTATATATAAAATTTTTGTTTACTATTAGGCTAATAAATACAGATAACATGAATAAAAGTTGCATTTATTTTTGTAAAATATCACGATATATATATGCAATACGATGCACGATGTGTCGTAAAATTTGCGTAAGCACGCCCGCTGGAATGTTAAAGGATTTAATAAGCGATTATTGAAATAATTTACTTATTACACATTTGATAAGAAAATTAATTCTATTTAACGGCGATATTTTGATTAAGATAATTATTGCTTTTCAACTTACTAATTTTCAATCGAAAAGTAAGCTCAAAATTAATTTTTTTTTTATTTCCTGCAATGCTTTCATTTACTAACACAGATTTACGCATCTGTTATGGAAAAATGCATCTAGGAGAATGTACTCTCTATGACGTTATAATTCTACAAAATGTCACGTTTTTCGTTAGTTTCTTTGAATAGCAAAGATAATCGATTATTCTCTGAGAACACTTCAAACAGACTGATTTTGTCCAATATTTTTCTTTGAGCTTGGTCACATCTCTACTCATTAGAAACGCAATATGTGCGTGTATGTGTGTGCGTGTGTTTATACTCTACAGAGCAGGGCACTGGCTACGAAATTTGGCACAAACATACTTTGGGGAGTGGGAAATGCACCTCGGACCACATTTTTGGAAATTTCAATTAATTAAAAATTAAGCGAACTTTTGTTTTTTTCCTTGATAACTTTCGAAAATATAGTAGCACAAGAAAAATTTTTGAACCATCTGAAAATTCAAAATCGTCGCTTAACATGTAACACCACCTATCTCAATTTTGTTGAATTTTCAAAGATAAAGAAAAAATACTCAAATTTTCGCAACCAAAAAAGACTATTTCTGCAATTTTTCGCATCAGAGTAAAACAGGCCGTCTCATGTTTATAACGCATATTAAAAAAAATGCAGAAATATTCGTTATCGACTGCCAAAAAATGAGTATTTGGGTATAGGAGGTATTACATTCATTGACGAAATATTAACTTCACAATAATATCAATTCATTTGCCATACAATATTTTTTTTTAATTTTCATAAATCTTTAAAATATTTTTGTGCATAATTTACAGCGATTTTTTTATTGTTGAAATGAAAGTCAAATCATTTTCATTGCATGTTTCTCTTCCATTATTGAACACTAAGGCATTATGCTAATAGACTTTTCTTCATTTTTTTATTTCATTAATTTTTTAAAAATCTCGTCACGTAGCATGCAACACCACCTATCTCAATTTTTTGAAATTTAAAAGAGAAGCGAAAAACACAATTTTTCGCAGCCGATAACGAATATTTCTGTATTTTTTTTACCATGCGATATAAAGCCAACCGGAAAAAAAATGCAGACGTTTCCGTTGCGAAAAATTGAGTATTTTCTTAATCTTTGAATTTCGAAAAATCCAGATAGTTGACGTTGTATCTTAAGCAATTATCTGTAAACAAAGTCCCCTAAGAAGGAGAAATTTGTTCGGAAATTTATCCAGAAAACTGAATGATTATGGTTGCTTTGTTTTAATTATTAATCAGCTTCTTTTAATAAAATGCTGCTGGACGTAAAATTTGCAGCGCTATTTTAATGTCGCATTCAAATTCATATTTTGTATGAGGAATAAGAAAGTGAACTAATTGCGCCGACAACGTGCAATTAGATGTTATATGATAAGAACAATTACTTGACTCCTTTAGGGAAGTTCATGCAGAGAATAGACAGAACAGGCGCAAGGCTACCAAATGGACATAGTTGTATGTCTATCACAGTTTGAAGTTTAAAATTACTTTGTTACGGGAACCATGAATATCAAATTACTCATTCAATTGAAATTGTCTTCCCAGCGAGATGGTCGTAGGAGGTGGCTAGTACTAAATATATATCCAATATTTGACATTCTTTTAGATATCGTGCACTAACTGACGACGACTGAAAACCTCTGAAGGAAAGATTTGGATAAATGATTCAACTATTTTATCAATACAAATTAAATTCATGTTGAGAATTTGGATGATGATGATCATTATAATTCGCTCTAATTAAGCTTAAGGATTGGACTTATATAATACATGCATTATTTTTAATTTAATGAATTGTAGCATTTCCAGCTATAGTATTTTTATATTTTGGTTTTTAAAAGTTCAAAAGAACTGCTGAGTTCACATGTCTTTGGCAAACTATTCAACAAAGGGAAAATCGAAAATCATGCTAGTTTTTTCTATATTAACGTCCAGTTTTGAAGCAACACGAGCTCTATTTTGTGACGTACCTTGTAAGTTTCAACAGCGGTCAGATGACGAGAACATTCCCTCTCCAAGGTTGCCCACATACACAATGGATCTTCAGTGGAATAGAGTTTCGAACCTGGATCACACAGACCCCAAGCCCTCACATTTCCACTAGGCCCGCGAAGCTTATACTAAATACAGTGAGTTAACCCTAGTAGCACAGTTTGTTGGCACAACGTTGGGAAATGGTCGGCATTGATGGCAAACGGTGGGTAGTTTTCCCAACAATTAGCCAACAAAAAGCCAATCTCAGCCTATGCGGTTGGCAACAACAACGTTGGCCCAACATAGTTTTCATATTGGGATAAATAACAATAAACGTACTGTGAAATACAAACGCAACCGTACCGGTAACAAAACACCGGTGTAAATATTCCGCAGACTCGCTCATGCTGTGGATGGATTTTAACAATATCTGGTAAGTTCATTTATTCATTTCTGTAATATTTTTAAATAAATTTCATGATTAAACTTATTTTCATTTATTTCAAATAATTTTTCAAACTAAAATTATGGATTTGCTATTATAATTTCTTTTCTGATTGCTGAAGAATACCGCCACGACGTAATCGAAAATTAATCTTATTTATTCGATAATATTTTAAGGTATCTGCCTATGTTTGAAGCAAATGTTTTGAAACAAGTTACTTTAAAAAGTTTTTAGCTGTTGTGCAATGAAAACATATTGTTTGAAAAATTAATTGTTCTTTTCGATAAATTGTGAAATTTAACCAAAACGGCTAACACTATTTTAAAATTTTAGAGAAAGTGAGCCCAAACCATTTATCTGCATTTGTTGAAATGCCATCTGAAATAATGATTCCCTGTGATTCTATAGAAGACGTCACAAGCTTGAAGAACGGCTTGAGTGAAGACATAATGTAAAGGCTTTGGTAAGTAATTACCAATGTGTCAAATTTTAGTACTAATAAAAATCTGTTTTCAGGGATCTTTACTATTTTATGATGTTGAAATTTTTTTATTCTTCTATCGTCATACTATTTAATTGAAAGTTGGAGTTTAAGATAACTTAAAATAGTGTGTTTAAGTATTTTCAAGGCCCATAGCAATTAAAAACAAACATGTAAACAAATGTAAAATTTATGTAATAAGTATGTCTTTAAGATATTTAAGCAATTAAATCTGCATTAGCAATATCTCATTAACATGCGATCTTAGCTACAATGATTAAAGCATTTTTATTTTTTCTATATTGCAGATGGTAATTTAATTTAACGATTACAAAGGATTATTCCAGGTTAGTATAGTTAAAGTTACATATTGGAGCTTAAAAGGTAGTGGTGGGAAAACTAGTACAAGGACAGTATGATAATCTGCTCCGATTAACCCATTAGTGCCTGATGTCCCTTATAATTTATATTTGTGCGAAAAAACATATCTAAAACATGTATTTCTAGATTTGTTTCCATTTTTTTTACTAAAAGCATTATTTTAAGCATTTTCTCTCGTCGTATTTATACGACACTGGGTACAATTGGGTACATGGCTTCATACTTGCCTCTCAATGTATTGATAACCTTTCTTTTGGTTCTATATGCAAAATATTTGAGTTATTTTCATAAAAACATATTTTTCACGTGTTATAATATTTATATTGTATTTAAAGTTTGTAAATATTTAAATGCATAATTAGTTAAATGTGTCGAAATTTATATTTGAGCATTATTTTTACATTCATTTTAAATTAATACTTATAGTCCGTGGGACGAAAATCAATATCGTTAAACTCAGTTTGCCATATTTTGAGACTACATAATGTTTTTAGTAAACTATTCTAATTACTTAATTTCATCTGAAATTTCAATGTTCCCACACTCAAATGTGCACATTATTTACAAAATAACAGTTATATAGAGAACTATATTTTTGTGCCTGTTTGCAGCCATTCGTAGAACCGCTACTAGATGGTGCAGTCAAAATTCAGTTCAAAATTTAACAAACAGCTTTTTAATCAGAATATTCTGCTTTTTATTTTATTTTATACCATTAAAAATATTAATATGATGTTCATATAGTTATTATTTGTGATTTGAATTTATTTAGTTCGCATATGAATGAAGTTCGTATTCTTCCGCCATTTGTTTGTTTGCCTTTTAAATGTTTAATATCCTCGCTCGTTACACATTGATGGCAGTTCGAGGTGTTTATTCCTTTTAAAATTACTTTTTACTTTTATCATTATATGAATGCTTAGTATAAAGGAAAACCAGGATTATTCAGCTTGAATCATTTAATATAGATAAGCAAATTTTTATATAGTAATCTTCTATTTTCGAGAATAATAACGATAATTTGACATGAGTGCTAGTGCAGCTCAAGTTTGTTTCATACACCTCATTCAGGGTTTAAATGACAGTTTAGTATCCTTTGAAAAATAAGGCAGTGCATGCAAGAATGGTTGATTTTTGATGAAAAAGAAATGGTTGATTATTTGAGTATTTCAAATGGTTTCGGAGATGATGGTAGCTTAGAAAAATGCATTGACAATAACTATGGAAATGCTATATGTGATTTACGGACAAAAAGCAAAGAATTTAAATTAAACCATTTATTTATTTCAAGAACAACAAGCTCTTTTTAGCATTATTGCTAGAGTTTGTGTTTAGAAAAGACTGGTAATAAAGATACACTCGTTCGGGATTTCCCTGCTGATGACGCGTCCCGGACGATAGCGTTATATTCCATTCTGTTATTTTGCTTTTTTTCTCTGAAATGGTTTTAATGTTTTCTTTTGTTAATATTTCTCACATTTCGGCTGTACTGCTGCATTGGCGCATTCACCGTATTAGTGAAGTTTTTTAGATTGCATGTTAACCATAAAGTATCCGTTTCCTAATATTTACTCATTTGAAGTAGTATTTCTACTATAAAAGCATTAATTTCTTGATATATATGTTACTGTGAAAGATCGAAACTTTCAACGGTGAATGTCGACACATGCCACAAACATTCACCGGAGATTATCAACATTCACCCACCGGAGAAACTGACATTCACCGAAGAATATCGACATTTGCCAGATATCGGTCTTTCACAGTAACATATATATGTCATGAAAATGAATCAATGTTGAAAATTAAATGGAAAGACTATAGTTTATATATATATATATATATATATATATATATATATATATATATATAT
>BGPR01000531.1:390780-463956 GCA_013235015.1 Araneus ventricosus
ATCTGATAGTTTTAAGTCTAATATGCAATTAGAATTAATAAATTTTACAGTTTGTCAAAAAAAGGGAGGAAATAAAGTAATCTGTTTCAACTTAAATACCACTATACGATCCTTTTTGTTATATATGCATAACTTCACAGCAATATAGTTTCATTATATTCTCCCGTTCTAAAAATATTTTTATGAAGTCGAACTATGAAATTATTTAACGTATTTAATTCATGAAACAAAAAGAAATATATATTGTTCATTCAGCACATTGCAACTGTGTTGTAGTACTTAAAAACACGTGTTTACGCACGTGATTGCGATTTTATATTTTGTTGAATTTTCATAATTTAGTATTTGTAATCAAGGGTGGGTCTGAGAATTCGTTAAATGGTGTGATATTGTGGGGAAAAAATCTTAGAAATTAATAATAACTTAATTAAAATAATTATTGTAATACTTAATGCGCAAATGGTTTGTAGTACTTGAAGAAATGTTTTTAAAACAATAATCACAATTAGTAACATTGCGTTATAATTTTGTTTCTTCCACATTTGGAAATACAATACTTTAAATAAGGAATCTCATACGACCTTTCGGATTTGCAGATAACGATTTACGAAGTTTATGTGCATGATTACGATTTTTTTTTGTTAAATGTTCTTAAATTAGTATTTGTGACCAAGGGTGGATCTAGGAATCTATTGGGGGGGGGGAGAGGAGGACCATGGAAAAATTTCTTTTTCTTGAAATCTTAAAATGATAGTCTTCTTTAGGTTATGCACTCCGATTATAATGTTTATATGGGATAAATTGACTTTCTACGTTGCCATTCAATTGATTTTATCTGTCCTTTTGTTCGTGTTCATAAACAAAAGGAAGAAACTTATTTGATTTCACAAATCCGGAATTAGCCGAAGTAAGAATGTTATGAAATATTCAATAAACTTAAAATTCCCAATTTTATGAAATTATTACATTAAGAAAATATACGATTTTATATAATCAATGTTAATGTTTCACAATGAAACAGTCCAACAAGTTGATTACATAGATTTTGTCCATTATCTTTTTTAAATACGCTAATAAATTAAAGCAAATAAAAAGTTTTTATTTCGAAGTATAAACGTACTCATATGTTAAGTAAATATTGTATATATGTATAGTATTTTACATTCAAACATTAAGTTTTAAAAGCAATTTGAACTCGAATGTCCTTAAATTAAAGTAATCTTTAAAGGAGAAAATTTTAAACTTTTTAATTTGTTTATTTTATATTTCTTTTATTTGTGTTTTAAATTAAAAACATTTCTTCAACATAATAAAATACGTATCTGTTCATATTAAAGGTTTATAGACATTCAATTTTATACCCGTTAATTGACACGAATTTTGGATACACATTTACTCTCTAATTGTAAAAAATAAATCAGAATGATCTGCGAATTTTATGCAGGAGATTTCTGGCCCTGATTTTACACTGTTAAACACAATACGACTTAAAAGACTAGATCTATTCCACAGAGAAGAGGAATCAGAGGTCTCACTTCCATAGGCCTTAATGGCAACTTTTTTAACATTGTCTTTCAGACAGACAGTACGCCACCACTCGCCATTCAAGGAACTAACTGGTATACGTCACCGTGACGTCACTTTTACGCGAATAGAAACGAAACGAATCAATATCGTCATGACAACGATGTAAACAATAATTTGTTTTTCTGTATTTTTAACTCGTCTTTGACGATTCTAAAATGTAATAACTAATTTCTTTTGATACATTGTTAATTTGACATTTATTTTTTCTCACTAAACTCAGCTATTCTTAATACAGAAATAAAAAATAAATCTGGAATATTAAAAAAAAATATTTGTCTCTTGTAGAGTACCAAATTTATAACATATGGATGTATAATTTAAGAAGTATGAAACATTTTTTTCAAATTATTAAATTTTATTTATTCTTTATCGAGAAAAGTTCTTTCAGATCATAATTTTTTTCAAAAACTGCAGGAAATTAATTTTTGTTGATAAAGTTAATAAAATATCTCTTTCAGAATATATTAAAACTTCAACAATAAATTAATTTTTAAATTCACATTCATTATTAATCAAGATACAAAACTTGATAGAATGTAATATGCATAAAGAAAATTCATGTGATTTTTTAAACCTCTCCAGGTAACTATTTTTTTATTAAATTAATATTAAACTATTTCTTCTAGAATATATTAAGTCTTCAACAAGAAATTAATTTTTAATATATAAAAATTTATAGAAATTCCATGCAGAAAATTAATTTCTGAAATTAATTTTTCCAAATTTTTTCAACCCAGAAAATAAATTAAATCTCTTTATTCAGTGTTGCAACACAATGTTATAATAAATGTAAATAACTCAAAATAATGTCACACACTTTTATTGAATAAGCATAATAAATTACATAACATTTCTAACAAACACTGTGAGTACACAATTTCTAATGCACAAAAGTGATTTATTATATATAGCATAAAAAATATACAATATAAGGGCGTGCAATGGAAAAACCCCCATGAGCCGGGCATAATGGAATGACCCTTTACGCTTAGGGTACTTCTACCAGGAGTTAAAGCCCCGAAAAAACTTCGCTCATTTGCACTGCATAGGAAAATGTTTTATTGTGATATTTTAATTATATATTATAGGCAATATTTTTCTTGTTTGAAAACATATTTGCAGGCTTGAAAAATATCATAAAAATTACCAATGGGCAAAACATATTTCAACTATTTTTTATTTCACATCTTTCATAACTTTGATGCTGATATTAATTATTATTCAAACAAAAGAAATTTTTTAAAAACTTGTCCTTTCTCTTCGTATTCTAGGTAATTATCAAAAAATACTTAACACTATAAACAGATTAAAATACTAACTATAAAAGCACATTTCACTATTCAGATTTACTGAAACCATATTCGTTAAAAAAGAAAAATGCATGATTATTTAAAGTTTAGAATCATTTATGAGTAAACTTTTACATTCACGAGAGGAAAATTTTTTTAAGCAAAATTAACTGAAATATAATATCTTATGCATTATAATCTTACCTGAAATATAATGTACCTGAAATAGAAATATATATCGTATATATAACGTTTATTAATAATATATAATTAAAAATTTAACGTAAACAGAAACTTTGAAAATATATATGGAAGAGTAAATATAGGTTGGTTGTGTTGATTTGAGTCATGAAGTGAACTATACTGTGTATAAATACAAATGCAATATGAACACATTGGCATGTGTGCCCTGAACAATAAAATAGAGAAATCATGATGATCTAGATAAGCTTTATTCCTCTATCCAATTAATTCTGCAGAAACAGCAGGTTGCAAAAATCACAAAGTGCCTGAAAGGACAAACAAAGTCTACTAGAATCCATTTATATATATAAATTTGTATTTATAAAAACACTACTGAATTTACATGCATTATTGATATGAGTGAAATATTCACTTAAAAGGGTATATAATCAAGAACTAATAGTTAGAATTCTAAGATATAAACAAAGTAATTAACTTTCTTGTGTCAAGTTGTGATAATTAAAACAGATAAAAAAATTTCATATTTTGAATAAAATACTAGTTAATATGCTTATTTATATAGATAAACTTCCTTTATTAAATTTATACAAAGAGTATGAAAAGCTTAATTTTATCTGAAAAATCCCTACATTAAAAATGAATATTAATAAAAACCAGAAGAATAATCTGAAAATGGAATTGAAATTCGCAGAAATAAGGTATATATGTTGATTTATTTATAAAACTCTACAAACTTATAGTAGCTAAAAAATTAGTGTAACATTGTATTATATGTAATAACAAATCATATACATGCCAAATTAACTTCTTGTGTCAAGTTGTAATAATTCAAACAAATCAACATATATTAATATTCTAAATAAAATTTTAGCTAATATGTTTACTAGGTAAACTTCCTTTATTTTATTTATACAAATGAGTATGAAAAGTTTAATTTTGATCAGGATCTCTATATAATTAAATGTTATTAAAAATTAGTAAAATCTAAATAAAATGAAATTTAAATTTGCAGGAATAAGATGATATATAAAGATACTGGTTTATTTATAATATGCACATACTTATAGTACCAAATTAGAGCAATTTTGCAATGATAAATCAAATATAACATTGTAATAATAAAATTCGTGTAACATTAACCAGACTACAAATTCTTAATCAGCTCTTTCATTTAACTGCATTTCACAACAGACAGTTTTTAACTTAAATATCACAAAGCAACTTTTCAAAATCAAAATAATCTAAAATGCTAGAAAACTTCATCCTAATATCTGCAATATAATCAAAAATATATTATTACATACATTTTAACTTAGAAAGCTTTGTGTAGGATATAACTAAGTATACTTAAAACACATCTCAAAATTGCTTTGCTAACTTTGAACAAAATTTAAAAAAAAACAATATTCATAATTGTAAAATTCCGTAGAATTACAGCTTGGAAATTATTATAACAAATAACAATTAATATTTTGACAATAATAGTCAACGTAGGATTGGTATTTTTGAGGTTATTTTTAATCTCAGGCCATATTATTCAGCAATAAATCTTTAAAAATACAGAAAATTTTAAGGTATATTGCATATATAGTCACCATATGGATGAGCATTTTAAAAGTCAACAGCAGTTTCATGAAGAAAACAAAACTTCATTATTTTATTTATTAAAGGGAAAATAATGTTACAAATAATTCATTAACGTGAATCGTCTTTCATAAAAGTTGAGAAACACGAATTAAACTTACCTGTTCTTATGAAAAGGGTCTTCGCTCACAACACAACGGTACAAAACATGGCGGCCGCTTCGGAATTCCATTTGAAAAGGCGGGAACCAAAGTGGCTTCTTCCTCTGAGTGGCGAGTGGAGGCGCTGAACAAATCGCGGAGTGAGACCTCTGATTCTTCTTCTCTGTGATCTGTTCAAACTGTCCCTCCCCTGACCACAGACATTCCCTCTCATTATGTCGCCGAGTGACACCTGGGGGGAAGAGAAAAACTTGTAGAAGGAAAATCTCTGGTCTGACACTTATATGAACTTCGGCAGACCCGAGAGACAGTCTCGGGTCTGCCGTTATGAGAGGAAAAAAGTTAACGCAGATATCTCGAGCCTGACGCTAGGAGGGTAAATTTTATATCTGTGTTATTTTTCCTTGAACTTTTAGTGATTTTTCAAAATTTAACAGATTTGTAATTAATTACATCCTGAAGATTTTGAAATAAACTATATTTACAGATACTTCGTTTCTAGACAAAGTTGTGACTTTGAACTAATCTACCTTTACTGATGTTTATTTTTTTAAATATGTTATATCAGAAGTGGAAGCCTAATTATAAAAGCCCTAAAAGCTAATGAAAACTTTATTTAATTAAAATTAAACACGATTTTACGTTCTTATGCGATATATCATCAAATTATTAAATTGAGTCACGATATTATCAAATTGAGTCACAAATAAAAAGTATCTCTATACATAAAAAAAGAATTCCTCTTTTTGCTTCCCTTTGTCAAGTTGACCCGCCGTTTCCAATCTAATTGTTTTTTGTTTTTCCTCGATATTGTGAAATGTTTTCACAATAAGAAATAGAACAAGTAGTCTTATGATTTACGAAACAGGGTCAACCTCTCAACTCAGTTCACTTTTCTTCCTGGTTTCATCCTGAGTACTCTGTTTTCATCTTTGAAGGAATGAGTACTCCTGGATGGAAGTATGGAGATAATCAAATTATTACCTCTATCCTTAGTGGCTGAATTGGATTCTGTAAACCCAAAGTCACTAATTTTAGAGTACTGAAAGATAATACTGTACAGAAATTTTTTTATATGCACAAACAAACTTACACTTTTTATATAATTTGTTTCATTGTTCGTGTTTTATAATATAACAATATTTTGAATCTTGTTTATTTTCCTATTTTAGTGTTCAGTTTTACGATATTGATATTTACAAAGTTGTGTATTTTCGATAGACCGAGTATTCAACATTCCTATTTACAGTAATCTAGATCTTCACAACTGTGTCATCAATACTAAAGAATTGTGCCATCTGAAGATCTATTTTACAAGAATTTTGTATTTAACGTATTATTTTTGTTTCCTTCATGTTTTACATAAATGTTTCAATACACATAATTATTGTTTTATATATCTATTCTTACACATTTATTGGCTCCTCATTGGAAATTATTTTCATGTTTATGATAAAGTGAATGGAAAATTTTATAACAATTCTGTTTTAAATTTTAATTTCCTATTTGGGCATCCCTATAAGATACGGGTGTGTGTCAAGGGCCCTGGCTTACACACGCGTCTTGCGGAGGGGGGAAATTGTAATATATATATATATATATAATCTCACTTAATTTTACTTCAAATTCTAATATTATACATTTAAAATCTTAGTACAATTTTAATGTACTCCAAAATCACTTTTATTAAACTCCAGTTTCGTTTTATTTCCCGCTCTGGAGGGAGGTATATTAAATCTCGCATTTGGCATATTTTATTACTAAAAGAATATTTTAATCGCTTCCACGCGCACACATAAATCACGAATTCGGCGTCCTTTTGCCGCCAGACTTTTTCCTAAAATACTTACGTAATTTACTAAAAATAGCTAATATTCCCTTCACTTTGATCTCTGTCTATATGTTAATCCTTTATCTGAGAGAATGCCGGGATTTGCTGCTCGCTTTTGACTTGAAACTTGCATACGATCTGTACGTATATTCCGCCATTCTCATAATATATGGAATAATGAATAATAAATAAAAAAATAGCATCCAAATCGGTTTGGTAGTTTTTCCTGAAAGCGTAACAAACAGACAGACACACTTTAGCATTTATTATATTATATGTATATATATATATATAAAGAGATATTATATATATATATAAATAGAGAGAGAGAGTATAAATAGTAAAATGAAAAACGCATTTAAAGTACAATAACGTTTCTTCAGACGATGAAGTTATTATGAATTGCTGAAATATAATAAGTTTGACGTTTTCTTGCAATCAGTTACACCGAAAGGTCTAAAACACTGATTTTCATCCCTAATGTTAAACCAAAAACAGAGAGAGGAGTTTTGAAAAATTAAAACCAAAAGTACGATGTGATATGACATTAAAGCAAAGTAAGAATAAATTTTACGTACCAGAAGGACGGATGTTGACATGACAGTGTTTGCAGAGGAACTCGGTTGAAGGGGTCAACGCAGGTCTGCAACCGGTCTAAATATACTTTCTGGAACACGAAATGTTTTTATATCAAAAATTATTTTTTTAAGCTGGAGTTAACAAATATTTATCTTTATTATATAATTCACTATATTTTATTTTGCTTTTTCTGTTGCTTAATTTAAATCACCAGCTTTATGACAAGAAACACTTTTTTGTGTGTTCTTGAGAAAAGGAGGCTGCGTAATATCAACTAATGTATTCTAACTGTTCTTTATTTAATATTTAGATTTTATTCTGATAACATTACAGGATAGGCTATTTGATATCACATTGCCCTTCGCTTTTCAAGTTAATACTTTACATTGTCTCATAAATAAATTTTAAAGATAGTGTTGCATGGTATTAAGCAGATAAAATAAATTAAAATCAGAAATTTCATTATTTTTCATATCTTATGTTTTGAAATGAATTCACATTTCTTGTAGGTTACTGATTGGTCGGAGGATTATGTATATTTAAGTGGACGCTCACTCTTGATAGTCAACAGTAACTGCTATGGCTTGGTACGTTTTCTGTCATAAAACTTGAACATTCCATGTTACTACATATTTATTTAAATTCTCAAAAGAGTTTTTAATATTTTTCCATGTTTTTGCTGTTTTTATTAGTAAATGCATCAAGTGTCTGCTTTTAAAACTAGTGTTATTCTTTAGTAATTTGTTTTATCTTATTTTCAGGATTACATGCCACTTCCTACAACAAATCAAGTAGCAAGAGCTGCCAATTTCATTTATGCTGCATTAATATTTCGAAAGAGTCTCAATACACAAACTTTGAAACCAGTTAGTCAATTGATAGTTATATAAAATTTGTTTCTCCTGTCATTTTATAATATTTTATGTTGTACGTTAATATATTTTTAATGTTTCTTTTGTTAACTTGGTGACAATTCAAAATTTCATTCCATTATGTGCATGGCAATATGAAAGAATGTTTAATACCACTCGGGTTCCTGATGTTAAAAAAGGTTATTTATTTTTCAAAATTTTCTTGACATTTTTTTTCCATGCTTTATTTTTACATCTGATTTTCGTTTTCAGATCGCGTTGGACATCTTTCTGACTCTGAACACATTGTTGTATATCATAGAGGTAGATACTATAAAGTAATGCTCTATAATAAAAGACATCAGTTAAAGCCAGTAGATTTGCAAATGGTAAGATATTCTTACACTTTTTACGCAGTTTTAGCATACTTAAACCATTCAGTGTTCTATGCACTTAAACATATGAATTTCTGGCAATTATGATTCTAAACTATTCTGGTTTTAATGTTTTCTAAACTGTGGATTCTGGTCTTATATGAGTTGACTTAGCTTTTGGAATTCTTCAACATTTAAGAAACACAAAATATCATCTGAATTAATTAGTATATGTGTACAAATATTTTAGCGTGTTTCTTATAAATTAATTGGTGCTTCAGACTATTTTTACATACAGTTTTGTTCTTAAGTAAGAAAATGAGAATAAGAACTGAAATCTAAATTATTTATTTTATTTTTTATTGAAATGATGCATCAGATTTTATAAATTTGTCTTTGTGCTTATATGTGTTAAAATTTCTTGGTTATTATTCAAGTAGAATCCCCCCTAAATATAACTTTGCCATGTACAAATGTCTAACTAAGATGCATTTTCTAAGTTTGAGAAAATAAACTACTATTTTTTTAAATATAATTTATAAGCTTAATATTTTTTTTTTCTTGAAGCAGAAAATATCTTTTAGATTCAATTACAGTTCTTATGATAAAATATTAATCAATTTTCAAAAATATTAATCACATTTTAAAAGAGATTGCACATTTAATCAAGAAAAGATTTACTTTACAATAGAATTGTCACTTGTATTCAATTCCATATCAATCCATTTCTTTTAGGAAGGGTAAATTAAGAATTTTTCCTTTTATATGTATGACTAATGAAATTTTGGTATGCCGACAACGGCTTTCATTCTTACACGCTTTAATTTAGCATTTATCAGGTTTATAAAGATGGAATTTTGTAATCCATTTTCCACTCACTTCTTGATGTGATGGTGTTTTGAAATTTTGTTCTCTGATGTATTCTCTATGAAAATACACTATTTTAAAAGCTTCAAAACTTAATTTAATTAAATTGAATCCTTACGAGTGGTACAACCTGGTAATGAATTTGAGAAAATTTGTTTTCAAGATCCGTTAATGTTTAGATTAATGAATTGTAAACTAAGGACTCAAATTATTTTTTAAATTTTTAATGTAAAAACATTCTAATTTTTAGTACACCAATAAAAGGGATATTAAAATTTTTAGTTAAATTTTTATTTTAATTTATTTAAAATTTTATTGTATTTAATTTGATTCTACAGATTTGGTTTGTCAGTAACATATATTTTCTTCAGGATTCTTCTTTCAAAAATCAAAATTAAGTATTAAATTTTTTCAATTCATGCTAAATTATCATTATTTTATGACACTTGGGGAAAATACATCTTCAACATGATTTTAATTTTGAGATTTTTTTCTTTCAAGGTTCCCTGAAAGAAAAAGAAAGAAAGATAAATGTAGATAAATATTAAAAATACTGAATATTTTCATAAGAAAAATAATGCTTTTGTCTTTCGGTTTTGAATTAACTTAAAATTCATCAATATGTACCGTAAAAGTGTTCTAGTGTCAACAAATTATGTGTTCTTTGCTAATGGTGAGATATTAATTTTTAAATTAATTTAGAAATTTTTCATATTCCTTGTATTTTCAGTTTTGAGATAAGTTATGACAAAAAAATAATGTAAAACTGCAGATAGAGAATGGTTCTTTTCATAAAATGTTTTACTTTTTTCAATAATTTATTGTACTTAGGTATTGTTGAACTTTAAAACCGTTAAATTTTGGATAATTTTTTTAAATATATTTCTAATCAAATAAAAAAATCTGTTTCTCATTAGAAAGATTAAAACATATGCTTTCCGTGCTGAATATTTTACAAAGCATATAAAAATGAATTATTTTTGGTTCTTTATATATGAAAATAAATTAAATTTGCTGATTCCCCAACTAATTTTATTAAAAGTGGTTGTATTACATTATATTGAATTATTTGTCACTTTGAGATCAACAAGATTTTTACAACAATTTTGATTATACAAAATCATATATAAATATTTATATAAACCAAAATATAACTTGATATATATGAACATACAGAAACAATATAAGCAAGACTTATCAAAATGCAATTCATAAACTAAAAAATCATTAATTAAAAAAACAGCAAATCCAAAATAAAATCTAAAGAACTGAAAATACCATAGATACTAAGAACTAAAGGTAAGTTTAAACGTTTCCATGTTAACATGCAAATGTACTCTGTTTCTATCAAAAATTATGAAAAATGGCAATCCAAGTATATGGAGTTTTCAACAATTAAGTTATTTGCTTGGCTGTAGACAAGCTTTAGCCATGTTAAATCAATTTTGCTGTACAAACCATCTCTGTTACTAAAGTTGTTGAAAAACAGACAGGGTAATTTACCCCAAATTGAAAGAATTTAGAATAAAAAATCATAGACTAACCCTATCAAGAAAACATCACTATTTGGAAAGTACTAAAATTAAATAAATGAAATACAACAGTATATTGCACTAAAAACAATAAATACATCATTCAATAAAATATCAATAATTATTTATTAAGAATTATAGAATCAGTGTCTCTACCCATCCTTACCTGTATTCCACATTTTTAATATTAACCGCCACTTAGCTTGACTTCATAGATTGCCAAAACTAGATTTCAAACTATGATTCAACATAAATTGACCAAATAATAAAATTAATTTTGATATTAAAGAATTAGTATGATATCTATATTAAAAATATCAAAACCTGTTAAATTATGTAATACAATTAATTATCTAAATTTTATAAAATAAAATTGAATATTAATAATCTAATCTTGTTTCAAGGAATATTTCAATTTACAAATCCTGGCGCCATCTACATAGTAATTCTGAAACTAATAAATCAATAACCAATTTGAATAAAATTACACAATACAAATAATATAAGAAAAAACACAAACCTACAAGCAAAGCATTCTAAATACTCTATTAAATACCAAAATTAATGTTTCATTCTAAGTGACCTAAATATTTCTTATCTATATATACTCTTAAAAAACTTTTTGGTATTCCATATACCAATGCAAAATGCAAAAAAATTTTATGTTCTTAATTCTATTATCAATGTCTGTTACCAAATTATTATCCCTAATTATGTAATTTTTCACTTAATTCTTGAAGACAGAAATGCTAAGATTACTATCCCAAAGAGGAAATTTATTAATTTGAAAATTAAATGCACTTCTTTTATCAAAGATATGTGTAACTATTTTATTGTCTATAATCTTTTCTCTAGATGTAGAAATTCTGCAGCTAATTCATTGTCATTAGTTTTTATTAGTTTTAAATAGTCAGGATAGAAGTTAATTTGCGGCTTATGGTCTATTTTTTTATTAAATAATATCAAATCATCTATATAACGAAATAATATACTATGGTTATTATTAAATAATTTTTTCTCATAGTAGTGTACGTATATATTTGCTAAAATATTGCTATCTGGACCTTCCTTGAGGTAATCCTTTAATTTGATGGAAAATCCTATTATCAAAAATGATATAATTTTCTTTTAGTACTAGATTAATAAGATTTTTAAATTTATTAATGGGGCTTATGGTCTGTTTCTTTATTAAATAATATCAAATCATTTATATAACGAAATAATATACTATGGCTATTATTAATTAAATTATTCTCATAGTAGTGATATTTGCTAAAATATTGCTAGCTGGACCTTCCTTGAGGTAATCCTTTAATTTGATTTAGAATCCTATTATCAAAAATTATATAATTTTCTTTTAGAACAAGATTAATAAGATTTTTAAATTTATTAATGCTAATATCTTTTTAAGACCAAAATGCTTATGTATATTTACTAGGGTATTAATCAAATATTCAATATCTATACTATTAAATAAATCCTGGAAATCAAAAGTTTGTATACTGGATATGTCTACTTCTTAGATTACATTTAATAACTCTACACTATTATTGACAATAATTGTATCTCTTTGCTTATTAAAATTCTCTATGATTGTCTGTATGTATTTTTGAAAGAGTTTGCCAGATTTTGTAATATAAGTATTGCAGCCATTAGTAACACTTCTAGATTTAAGAGGATTGTGAATTTTTCGAGTTAGAAAGATGTGAGGATAATTTTTTTTATTATAATGAATTTCCAGGTTTTTATGGAAGGCTTGAATTCTATTAGAAATTTCTCTGTCACATAGATTTTTCTCATTATAAATATCGATGTTAATTATATGATTATTACGAAGTTTTCTGTAATAATATTTACATATTATGGCAAAGTTACTGGGCACTTTGTCTATATAGACTATTACAAAGTCTGTTTGCAACTCTTTTATTCGTTTTTTAATATCGGGATATCTAATATAGACATGAGATTTAAAATCATACTTGAAAAGATCTAATAAAGTTTATATTCATTAAATGCCTCTAAAGGCAAACTATATTTAATTGCCATATTTAATATAAACTTTTCACAATAATTTTTAATATTAAAACTAGTATTTCTTCTATTTAGGCAGCTTCAACAAATTCTGGATAATTCAAATGTTCCTGCGTCAGGAGAACACCACCTTGCAGCTCTTACTGCTAACCACAGGTATTTAATACTGTCTGACAAAAACTGTAATAACTGTTGAAAATTGTTTAAAATCATTTGACATTGTATATTTAATTGTATCACTGAAGTGTTGAACTGTTTATTTTTAATTTATTCAAACAGATATTTACATTCAACTTATTGATTAATTGTAACAATTTATTTTTAGTTTCTTGCTAATTTTCACTCTAAAAGTCAAATTTCTTTTTTAAGCCAAAGTGAATAAAAATGTTTAGGCTTGATTTTTTGATTGTACAGAGGATTAGGTTAAATATCTCTATTCAGAACACTGCAGAGGAAAAATAGTCATAAGAATAAAAAACATCTTGTAAAAATGGTCTTTTTTACCCTCCTAAGAAACCCTTTCCTTTACTTTAGTGCATTAATTAAATTGACATTCGGATGTTTATGACAATTATTAGCATCACTTGTAATCCAGTGTCACTTACAAATTTGAAATTAATAAGGCTCAAGGCATATGGTGGAATTATTATACAAAAGACTATTTGCCTGTATTTTCCCTTCGCTTCATTCGTTTCCCTCTGTTCAAAAATCATACGACCAAGATCTAACATTTTTATTGTCATTTGTTTTTCCTCTAGAGTGTGTGTTGGATAGGGATAGTTTAATTCTAATGTCCTAGCATTTTTTCTTGGATATTTTTATACTTAGATTAATAATGACAATTATTTTCCTTGGAATTCCAGAACAGTGTGGCCAAATTCCAGAAACAACCTATTTTTCTAAAAGATTAAACAAGGCATCACTTAAAGCTATAGAAGATGTATAAGTATTTCATTTCACCCTTTTTTATTCTTAATTTAAATTGAAAAACAATTGAAATCATTTTTGAGAATAATTTTTTAAATATTTGCTCTTTTTAAATGACATCTTACATCTTCTGGTATTTACAGGCTGCATTTTTCTTGATGCTATATGATGAAAATTTAGATTTTGATCCAGTAAGTATTCTATATAAAACTCCATTGCAATTTATTTTTTCTTTTAAAAAACAGAAAACACATTGTTTTTTTCTTTAAATGCTGAATATTGTTTCTTCCTCAATGCCTTAAATTTTGTAATAATCCATTGTTTATTTATCCATTATTTTATATCAAATATATTCAGCTTTGTAAACTCTTCACATTTGTGAATCTTAGCGAAATACTTACAGATAGCATGAAAGAAGTTTCTTTTCCAAGTTATTAAGCTGAAAACTAGGCAGTTTAATTTTTTTGTATTCTTTCTTTTTTTATTTAATACTGAATAATGTGTTCTCTTAAACTCAATATCTCTCAACTCCTCTCAAAAATTCAATGTCTTTTTAGCAACTTCCTTTACAAACCTTTGAATATTATTTATTTAGTATTTCTTAATAATATAATATTCTTATTGTTAATGTATAGAGAATCACTTAGACTAGTTGATTTGATTATTCGGGTTGCACTCAAACGCATTGAAACTGTGTTTTATAAAAACAGCGTTTTGCTTATTTGAACTGTTAATAGTTATTTTGCTATCGGTAACTGACATATTGCTGTCAGCTACTAACTTTGAAAGGTAGAAAGCACTTATATATACTAATATGGTTATTATGTACTGAAGAATAAACTCAATATGAAATTATTATTACTATAGCAAGCTTTTTTTTAATATTCTGCGGCTTTTAAATGTAGTGAGAAATTTTGCAGTAGTGAACAAAATTAATTGACAAACAGAAATAAAATTTTAAATTATCAGTAAAATATTAATCTAATATGGAAATAATTTTAGCACAACTAATTTATAAATTTATTTATACTATTAATTTAGTTCATTTGCCTCTTTTTGCTTAATTAATTTTATTACTGAAATTGCTTGCAAATCAAGGCTTGTTCAGCAGCAATTAAACAAACTTCAAAATATATGACAATGATCAAATATACCCTAATGAATTTCCAATGATGGAAATTTGCATTGAATCCTGAGCTCATGAAGTATTGTGCTTATCTTTTTTAACATAACTTCTCAAAATGGAATAATTCTTTTTTCCTTAATTTTTTTCATTCAATATTTCAATAAATTATTCATGTATATTTAAATATGAACCCAAAACATAATTTAAATATATGAGTGTCCTTAATAGAAGGATCCTTCAAGGCTGAACAAATTTTCGCAAGCTGTTCTTCATGGAAAAGGTTACAATTTCTGGTTGGACAAGTCATTCAATATTGTAGTATCCAAAAATGGTCGGGTATGTATTGATTGATCTTCTTGCAATCATGAGAATATATAAACTTTCTTCATTAATATAGAAACTTAATGAGATTAGTAGTTATTTAAACTAGCATTTAATTTTTCATCACATAGATTAATTTTTATTCTATAAGTTTAAAAACGTTTATTTTGACTGTGTCTATAACTTCAGAATTTGACTTTTTTGCGTTAAGTTACATTTATTCTTGTCAGTATTTTGTTTGCATGTATTTTCAATTGACATTAACGGTAGCAATTAAACTGGAATTTTGGAGGGCAGTTTGAATTGAATTAAAATCCCCAGAATTTTGTATTTGTGCAATACTCGCCATTAAGAAGCAGAAATAGTTTATGATGTATTAAATACTTATTTCAATCATAAAAACAAGATTAATCAATTTCTTATAAGTTGTATAGATGCTTTGCTAGTAGATACCCCCCTTTCCGCATGAATCTGGTACAGATATTGTACCACTAATACAATATGATTCCCATTACCCCCATTACTAGTTTGCCATTAATTTACTGCTAATAAAGAATGGAGAAATAGCTAACCCCACATATGGTCAAATGGATAACTGTTCTTTTCTTCCTGTGATTTATTAATGTGAGAAAGGGCTGAGCTGTTTCTCTGCTAAAATCTCCATTTTAGGGATATATTTGGTTTTTTTTAATTAAATAGATAAGTAATTTTGCCATACTTAAAAAGGTTAAATAGTATAAAATTGAAAAATATGTGATCATATTTCATTTTAAGCAATTTTGAGTTTTCTCCTACGTGATACTATTTATTTAGTAAATTGAACATCTGTAAAGAGCAGTTTAACTATTTCTATAAATATCTGTTATTTCCAAAATTTTAACTTTCCAAATTTTGATCGTTTTAGCTTTTTATCAGAAATAATAAAAATAAAAGTAAATAATTATATTGTTCATTAATTGAAATTCCTAAATAAGCACAATAAAAAGAAATAATTGTTTCAGTGAAGTATTTGCTTGTTGTAATATCTGATTTCTTCTTTAAAGTATGCCATTATTAAACTCTTTTAAAATTAAATTTGCTTATGTATGTGTTGTTTAATCTTTTTTCAGTTGAGATGTAACTGTGAACATTCATGGTAAGTTATTACAAATAATTCTTATTCAAATTAATACCATGATGTATTGAGATGTATTTACTCTGAATTTAATATGCTTCCAATATACAAGGGTTACTTAATGAAATTTATCAAGAATTAATTCACACTTTCCGGACTTTTTCACTGGAATTTTAATTTCAGTTTACTTAAGAGCATAGTAAAATACTTCAACGCAAATTTTAAGACATTAAAATGGTCATAACTAACATTTTATATTTTTCTAAACATTTTATAAATTGATTACTATTGAATTCACATTCTATCAACCTCTTGACAACAGAATTTTCTCTACTATCTAATTAGACGTTGCATTTATTTTGATTCAGCTCAGAATCCACAAAGAACACTTCGAGATTTTTATAGATTCTGTGTAATTTTTAAATCCAATGTATTTGACTTCATTTTAGTACATTAATTTAAAAATACGATGTATAGTGCAATGCATGTGTCTCACTTGTCAGAGGTTTTCAAGGAGCTAACAGAAAAATTTTCACATTAAATTTTGAGAATTTTTTTCCAAGTTGTTAAAAATTACAAAGTTGTCTCAAATCACTTAGAAGTGTGTGCTGTTGACAGAAGTGTATACGTGACAGTAAATAGATGTGGCCTGTTTCTTATATTTTCAGGTGTGATTCACCTATAATGACTCACTTTTGGGAGTTTGTATTGGCATGGAAGAAACCCAATTAAAGTATGTTCTATTTTTATTCGTCATTCTAGAGTTCAAATCTGAGCAATGATTGTAAATGGCTTAAAAATGTTTTTGAACCAGATAAGTCAGTAAAAATATAAGGAAATGCATTGCATAATTGAATTTAACAATTTTTCTTATTTACTTGCATCTTTTGAGATATTACCAAATGCAGTGTATTAAACCTCCGATTGAGTATCCTGCGATTTCCGCGGGCTGGAAGCAAGTCTGCTGTTCTGCTGCATCCTAGCAATTTTTACAGGCTAATGTTTTTACTTAGTACTTTTAGATCATTGAATCATATTATACTAATAAAACTTTCCATATAAATAACAACTCGCTTGGCTCAATGGTAGTTGAACACGTTGCATATAAATAGACATTTTTAAAAATTACACATTCGGAGGGTTAGAAGTTTTCTTTAAATATCCTGTTGATAATATATTTAATTTATAAAAACAAACACTTGGGTGACAATAAATTAACGAATCATTTAAATAAGGGCATTTATTGTTCCATTTATTCTAATGTAAAATTCTGGAGATCTTTCACCTGCAAATATCATTCTGTTCAGATCATGCATGGCAAATTACCCTTCCCCTCTCCCATTTTTACTATTATTAGCTATCTTTTCATTTTAGTTTTCTGTTGATGAGGATGCATTTTTTGTAAAACAAATCAAGTTTTCGGTATATTAGAACATTTATTCACCTTTTTTTTCTGGTATGGCTTGTCCGGTTTGAAAATCTTGCATCAAGGAAACCTACGTTTTTATTTCATATCCATTTAATTTATAATATTGTGACTTGTTGAAAGGTGCATTTAAAATATAATCTACGATAGGATCCTTTTTGTCATAAATGATAAAACGATATTATTTCTTTCTTGAAAAACCTGCATAAACTTGCAATGAAAAGGTGCAGGTATTGCAGATCTTATGTGATTGTTATAATTTTTTCTAAGAGGATACTTGAATTTAAAACAAGAACGGCCGAAAACATAAAATTTTAATGTTCTTCCACATTTATCTGGTACATAAACCTTTCAACAGGCAATTGGAAATGTACTACATGAAATTGATGCTGTTTGCTATATCCTTTTTGTTTGTTTGCACACGATTTTTATTTTAGATTGCTTTTATAAATTTTATTTCTTAGTTTTAAAAAACGGAAATTGCTTCTCAGTTACGAGATGCGTGCAACCCTAGTAGCACACAATATATTGTTCAATATTGTAAAGTTCGAAAATTCAATATTGTATAATATTGTGTACAATATTGAAACAGTGTAAAATGCAAGACTTTTCCTATATTGCTTAATATTGGGTTTCAATATTTATAAATATTTAGCAATATTAAACAGCTTAAAAACAATCAACTGGAAAAATTAGAAAAAAATTAAAAAAATAAAATATAAAATATTTTAACTTAAACTTTAAACAAAAACAACAACAATTTTTTTATAAACTATAAAATTCAGATAAAATTTAAACAATGTTTAAGTCGCGCGCAATTAAAGCTGCAAACAAAAAACAAAGAACAATGGAAATCAATATCATTCAAAGACAGCCAAAAAACAAAGATAAACTCAGAGAGAATCGAAAAAACAAACAAGGAATCCATTCTAATCCATGTTTTCAATTGCTAAGGACTTTATTCGAACTGGAATCAAAATAATAATTGGGAAATGTTTCTGTACAAAGCTTGCATTACGCCAAATATAGCTTTTCTCAGACCGAAAAAACAAAAGACAAAGGAGATCTACACATCAAGAAGCATTATTTCAAAAGAAAAAGGAAAACCGAACACAAAAGACTCTAATAAGATTGATTTAAAAATATCAGCCATCTGTCTTTTAAAAGTAGCCATCATAAAAATAAAATTACCCCATACCCAGAATTGAGAAAAAAAGAGGAAAAAAATGTCCTCACCTTTTCACAAGCCCACGATAATTTTCTTTTAAAAAAAGAATCACCAAATTTTTAAAGAAACACTAGTCCTATGGCGCCATCTATATTCAAAAAACAAAACAGAAGTTGTAAAATTCAGGAAATTTTTAGTTAATGGAACTATTTAGACATCTTAATAAAAAATATAATAAGCAATTATTAATAATCAAAATATTAATAAGCAATTATTAATAATCAAAATATTAATAAGCAACATTATGCAATGTAGTTCAATCTAGTTTCAATAATGTACTAATTATTCCCCAACATTATAAATGTTCCTAATATTAAACCTAATTAATTATTAGAGATTGAAAAAAAGTTTGCTTCCATACCGACATTCCACTCCATATTTTAATCGACATTTGTTACGCGTATGAGACCTTACCTAACCTGTTGCCTTATCCACTCAACCAGCGAGACCTCGAATGTCGAACATAGATTGTGCATCTCCACATTTTATTTTGAATTGTCTTGTTGATTTAATCTACTTTTTATAATTTTGAGTTGAGAATATGATTTGAAATCAAAGGCAGAGCGATTTTTGCTCTTAACTACGTTTTGCTAGTGGAATAAATTATGAAATTAGGTTTCAAAAGTAATTACTTTTAAAAATATGAATGGGACACAAAGAAAGTTATTATTCTTCAACAAGCTTTGACTGTTTTTAGGGAATAATATTGTTTATGAAAGTTAAAATTTCAACATTAAGAAAAAGGTGATAGATAGTTTTCTTTAAAGTGCGAGATCTATATTTAGTAAAAGTTTGGATGGAGCATTTTAAAAAGTAATATTTTTCAAAAATATACCTAGTTAGTTTTATGAAATTATCATTTATTTATTGAATTAATGAAAAGAATGATGGCCTAGGAGTTTTTATTAAAAATCGGATGATTTTTAAAACAGAGACAAAGAATCAAAACCAGATATATATAAATGCATACAGGTCGTATGATCCCTTCAAGTAAAAAAACCCAAATAATAAAAAGTTGTGTTATATTGTTAAATGCAAAATTTATAATATTATCGTCACTATATTTATGAACGTTGTTAAACGTAGAATTTACAATATTGTCAACACTACATTGATCAACGTTGTTAAACGTAGAATTTTCAATATAGTCATCACTACATTGATCAACATTGTGGGAATACAGAATTTGTAATATTGTTTATACAGTATTCAGCTTTTCAATGAAAAATTGTTCCACTGAATTTTTTGAAATAAAATATTAAATAATATGAATTATTTAGCTAAAACCACAATTTTACGTTAACATTTAAAAATTTATATACACCATTCGGTATTCCTCGGAATTCACAATATTGTTGAATATTATTCAAAATATTTTACAATATTGTTGTGCTACTGGGAAAGACAAATTGACTAAAATGAACAAAGAATTTCTTTAATTAAAGAAATTGTTTTGCTTTAACCGTCTGAGCCCTACGGGGCCCCAGTACGCCCGTGTCGACTGAGGGCGGAGTCGGACGCTTTGAGGCGGTTGGGAGTATTTTACCACTTCGTCTGTCTGTATATCTGGTGCAAATTTTGCAATCGATTTTAAACTAACTTTCCGATCAGTTGGATACTTGAAACTTTGAACATAGCTCAGAACTAGATGACAATGCAATATTAACTCGCTTTCTTCTCCGTCTTTTTGTTAATTTTTTATTTAATATTTTGTGTTGTACCGTCCCAGAGCTTCGATAGATGGCTCTGTCAAGGCGTCACTTGTGAATAGCGATAGCTTGGATGAAGAATGAAGAGTCGAAAAGGGGTTTTGGTCTTTGTATACCGCTTGGGGGAGAAGGAATCTTGAGTTTGTAGAAGTGGATTCGAAGAAATTCCGCAGCGCGGAGTGGATTGAAGTTCAGAGGGGAGGGTTGCTATATCAGAGTGAAAATCATTTGTTTTGTTTGCCGTGAAATTCCAGAAGGGGGGAAAGTAAAATGCTGCGGGGTTGCTAGTTGCTTTAATGAAGGTCTCTGCGTCACGACTCTTGATTTTTTAGGAAAATAAAAATTAAACAGATTGATATATTATTGGTGGATAGCTATAATTTTCTATTTATGCACAGGTGAAGAGAAACCGAAATAAACCTGAAATCTGCCACATGTCTCTGTCATAATCTCATCAAGTTGTTTAAAATCGATTGCAAAATTTTACACTCACAAGACTGAAAAGCGGCAAATAATTATCTAAATATTTTTTATTAAATATACCACGTTTTTAAAACGGACTAAAAAGTATAAAATAATTTCTTCTAGCCCAATACAGATTTATAGCTTCATACAGATTTAAAACGAAAAACGTGGGGCGCATGCTATATTTAATAGTAAGGAGCGTAGAGAATAGCTGTCATTGAGAAAACTCACACAACAGTTCATATCATTTGCATTGGAATAAAATTGTTAGTGACTCAAATAAACTATTTATGCATCAATTATCTATTGCATGCGCTCCACGTTTTTAGTTTTAAATCTGTATGGAGCTAGAAGAAATTATTTTACACTTTTTAGTCCGTTTTAGAAACGTGGTATATTAAAAAAAATTTATTTAGATAATTAGGGGAGTAAGGAAGCTACCGAGGCCACCCGGGCAGATTATCTCAGCGGGGTGGAGGGTCTTCTGACAGTGAGTGATATGCGGTTCTGTCAAGTCATTCCGTGGGAGTTTAGCAGAAGAAGGAAGAAAGAACAGTTGCTTACTAGATGAAATTATATTCATCAGAAGAAGAAAAAACTAAATACAATTTATATCTTTTATACATTTCATTATGATTTATATAAGGAAATTGTTAACTTGTTTTATGCAATAGATATTAAAAATGTTCATTTTAGTAAAAAAATTTAAGATAACCCTTCTCCCCCCCCTTTTTAAATTCTTTTATTGGCACTGTAAATTCAGAAGTTTTTTAGAACAGAAATCTTTCAGGCCAACTTTTTTCTGAAAAATAAATTTAACTACTTACTCATTTATTGCTTTTGTTTGTATTTATGCAAGCAAATTTTACCAAAGAAAATAATTTAAATTCCATAAAATTGTCGATTATTGTTTTTCTCAACTTTTCATGATTTGCACATTTTAGGGAAATACGGTAACCATTAATTACTGTTAAAATCAACTGCTGAAAAACATAATTTAAAAACTGCAAACGAGACTTCTGAATAAGATATTGAAATAAAGTTAAATTTGAGATGTATTTAAATTTAATTAAAAAAACAATTGTTGTTTCAATGGTTGTAAAATTAGAAACCGCTTCAGATACATATGATTTTAAAAACATTTCCTGATGTTATGCGAGCTCTAATTTTTTTGATGATAATAATTTTTCTCACCAGGAACGCTTTTTTTTGTTTTAATTGTGTTTTAACAGCAAAACAGAAAATATATATTTTTTAAGACTCCATAATTGCACGGGGATTCTCTTTGTGTTATCTTTACATCATTAGCTTCTCAGAAGTGGAAATTTGCAGGGGAGAAGTGAGAGAGAGGTTACAGTCTTTAACCTTTTATACTGTCGCACGGAATTTTAAAATTAGAGATATATTTTTAAATATTAAACTATCTATTGAGTATTATGCATATAAAAGTCGTCGATAGAAAAATAAATCTTTATTCACAACTCAACATAGAGCGGTAACAAAAAAAAATTTGTTACCGCTGGTTTGGTAACTTCACTTCAACTGTGTCACCGCTGGGGCGGGTGAATACACTATGATCATTTCACAGGTTCGGAGAAATAGATATATTTATCCACTATATGAGATGATCAAACCGAGTATTTAAACACAGAATAACTACTCTGCAAGGGCAGAGAGTTGAATAGTTCCATAGCCTGACCACTCTGCAGGGGCAGATGGTTTAGGGTGACCACTCTGCAAGGGTAGATGGCGAGATATAAATACACAAGTTGACCACCGCTTGGGCGGATGGTATTTTATGACGAAAACGATTCATTACTGAAACGAACGGCTGCTGCATGATTGTATTGTTATAATCCGTGATGAAAGTCAGACGTCCTCTCTCACTCAGATCTTTATCTCGTTCTCGCTAATTAGTTGTTAGAGCTGTAGGTGGCGCTTCAAGTGCGTTTTACCCAACATACCGGAGGTCGTTGAAATTGCCCAATTCCAATAATATAATTTACAATACTTTATATTCATAAAGTGATTATTATAACACTATTAATATTTCCAAATGTATAATACAATATAAGAAAATGAACGATTAATAAGTTATGTGATTAATCTAAACATAGTGAAATACAATATAATACTGAATAGGATATAATACAATACACAAAAATTTTTTTAAGTATATCACTGATACATACAAAATATAGTTTAATAATTGACTTCCTGATTAGAAAGAACACATATTTTGGAAATAGATCTTTTAAGAGAAGCAATAAAGGCTTCAAACGATACATCAGAAACAGTTTCTAAATGTATGGCTTTAGTTGATAGATAAATGAATATAAATACATAAATTTTTGAATACATGCCCTTTCTCTGATTTCTAAATTTAATAAGAAATGGGCCACAGAAGTCAATACCACAATTTGTAAATGCTGAAATGGGTGTAACTCTTTCCTTTGGAAGGTTACCCATTATTTGATCTTTTATTACAGATTTATTTTTATAACATATAACGCAGTTGTGCACAATCAGACGAGGTGTGTTTTTACCATTTAGAAGCCAATAATTTAAACGAACCTGATGCAGCAACCTTGGGAACCTACATGCAAATACATTTTGTGATAGAATTCAAATATCAATTTTGTTATCTTATGGCCGTTAGGTAAGATAATTTGATGTTTAGCATCAAATTCTAAATTAGCATTTTTTAAACAACCCCCAACTCTTAAAATTGAATTACTATCTAAGAAAGGATCTAGAGATTTTAATTTCCTGGAAACTGAAACACCCGTAACATCTTGAAGAGCACTTTTCTCCTTTGCGAAAGTTGTAGACTGCACCTGTTTAATCAGCAGCTGCTCTGCATTGTCCAGTTCTGAAGCAGTGAGGAAGCCTGTTTCCACATTTTTATATAAACAATTCTTAAGAAACCTGCAACAAAAACTTAAAATTGTAATTAGATTACTGTAATTGCTTGTAAGATTCAAAAGTTTATCAAGAAAGTCAGAGTTATTAGTCACTGCTCAGGAAACAGTCACAGTTCTTTTCAGTTCTTTTTCAAAAGCTTTATCCTTAGAACAAGGAAACTCTTCGGGATCGGAAATATCACGAAGTAAAAACTCCGGACCCTGCCATCACAAGTCGTTGTCTCGAAGATCTCTGGCATTAGCACCTCTAAGAAGGACATCTGAAGGGTTATTTTTTTATGAGACATGCCTCCACTGGGAATTGGAACAGAGGCTTTGAATTTCTGCAACTCGATTGCTAACAAAGGTTTTCAGCAGGTGAAGTTGTATAGCGACAACCAGACTAGAACAATTGTTGAATCTGTCCACAGACAAATTTTGTCTAAAGGAATATGAAAATCTAGGCACTGGAACTGGTCTCAACTAGGCACTGTAACTGGTATCAAAAGAGCAATCCTTGATTTGTTACACACAAGTTTAGTTTGAATGAGTCCTGAATGAGTGACACATCTGATGTATGTAACCGCACCGTAGGCACGTTCCGAAGCATCAGAGAAACCGTGAATCTATTTTATTAGCATCATCACTCAAGATGTATCTGGGAAAGTTAATTTCATTAACTTCAGGTAGTTCATCAAGAAAATCATTCTATTATTGAAGGACTTTTGTAGGTAAGTTGTCATTCCAGTCACGTTTCTGTAACCAAAGGCTTTGTATAAATATTTTTGCGTTTGCTATCACTGGACCAATGATACCTAATGGATCGTGAAGTCTACCAATTTCCGACAATACTTCCCCTTTTTGTTAAGGTATTTTTTATTGTTTACCGATACCCTAAATGTTACTTGATCAAGCTGAGGCTTCCAAAGCATTCCTAATGCCTTTACTGTGTTCGACTGCGTATCTTCAAATGAATATTCTGATGTAGAAATACCATTAAGAAAGCTGGATGATGCGACACCCATTTATGAAGTTCAAAAGCTCCACGTCGTAACAGTTCGCTTATATCAACTTGTAACTTTTTTTCTAAAGTAAGAGATGTTGCACCTGACAATATATCATGCATGTGTCTTGAAATTATCTTTGCTGCTTCTGAAAAATCCTCGTGTTCAGCATCTGCAAGAGCCTTAAGAACTCTCATGGCTAAAATTGGTACGCTGACCATAACATATGTCACAGTATTAAGCTGATATATTTTGAGCAGTGAATTGTTGGTTTCCTTCCAAACAATTATCTGCGGATCTCTTCGAGATGGTTCAATTAATATCTGTCTATACATCTTTTGAATATCAGCGTTGAACGCATATTTGTGGGTTCTAAATCTATTTACTAATGAAAATAATTCATCTTGAATTGAACCTCCGTTGAGTAATATAGAATTCAATGATTGACCAGTTGAAGTTTTTGCGGATGCGTCAAAGTGGAGTAGTAGTCTTTTTCGGCTTGTTGATACGATGATGAGGGATATAATAGGACTTGGTATTATCCTCATCTATTATTTGTTGCATATGTCCTAAATCTAAATATTCTTGCATAAATGCTTTATATAGAGTGACTAATGTGTTATTTTTATGTAATTTGTTCCAAATTCCGTTTAACCCTTTAATTGCGATTTCAGTCGAAACTCCTATTAAGGAATCTACATTTTTTTCACAGGTAAGGAAACAATATATCTTTCTGACTTCGGCCTACTATGGGTTTTTAAAAAGTGTTCCAAACAGAATTTTTCTTCTTTATTTTTAGGTGAATCGAAAGAATCAGTCTGAAAGGATTCAATTTCAAAGAATTATTTAATCACTTTATCTAAATTTGCCTCAGCTGTGACGCAACAATAGTTAGAAGTGACTTCAGTCGGCAATTTTCCCGATATAACATATCTTAATTCTGATCCTTGTAATATTAGACTACTAATTGGTTAATCTAATTTTATCTGCCTTTAGTAAATCAAAAAATATATAACTTCCAATTAACATATTTATTTTGACAGGAATACAAAAGTTTGGATCAGCAAATTTAATGTGTTTGGGAATTTAGGTGCTTGAGATATTTATTTTTTCTGATGGGATTAATGATGTAATGCGAGGCACAATTAAGAAGTCGCAGTTGCGCGAATAAGTTTCTTTTTCATTCGAAATATTTATTTTTACTCTGGTCTGTATTCCTAGGCTGTTGCCTCCAATAGCTGTAATACAGGTTTTGAAAGGTTCTCGCTTTAAATTTAACAGATTACAGGCTCTATCACTGCGCAGACAACTGTTCGAACCTGAATCCAAAAGGCACCTTAATTCATATCTTTCATTTTCACTCTTAACATAAATATCCGCGGTACTCAGAATAACCGATTTTTGTTGCGAGTTATAAGAAATTGAGGCAGTGAGCAAATGTTCAGGATTTGTTTCAATACAGCCAGAAGAATTCTGCGCGCTGTTTATACTACCGTCAGATTTATGAAGCTTAATTATCGCCGCGTGGTTGCCGCGTGTTTCCGCCGTAATTTGGCCTTGATGAAGCATCGTATTATGCGTTTTGGAATTGCAAATCCGACATGTTAAAGTACTTCTGCAAAGACCCTTATGGGCGTTTAATCAATTTTTACAAATGTTTTCTTTTGTAACATACTTGATTCTTTCATGTACAGACATGTTCTGTAATTTAAAACATCTATATATAGTGTGAAAAACTTTATTACATAATAAACATCGTTTTATTTTATCTTCTCTACCAACCACCAATGATTTATTAGGCTTGGCGTACTGATGATATTTTGTTTTCTGTTTATCACTGCTACTAAACCATGTGCGATATGATTGATCTTTAGAAAATGACTTAGATGGTACATTTTTATTTACGTATTCTAAGACAAGACTACGATTTTCCAAAAAAGTCAAAAAATTATCAAGATCAGGTACTTCTTTACTCTTCAAAGTTATTTCAAATTGTTTTCTAGTTTCTTTGTCCAATTTCTGGAGAATCAAATTAATGATCAATACATCAGAAAGATTGTTTCTCTCATATTCTAAAGTTTTTAGTGTTCTTAAATTCTTTTTAATAGTATCTAACAATTTTCTTAAATCTTCTGCCGATTCACAGTTTAATATTTCTCGATTAATTAAACTTAATATTTGAGAATCAACAACCGCTCTCTTATTTTCGTATCTTCGAGATCTCTTATCTTCGAGAGCTTTTAATAGCTATTTACAAGTATCTTCAGTGGTTTGTATGAGCTTAGCTTCTCCAGTTAATGAAGATTTAAGATAGTATAACTTCTGAGTATTACTCAATCCATCATTATCTTCTGTTAAACTAATAAACTGAGATTTAAAGTTAACAAACTCTTCATACTTTCCGCTAAATTGCGGAAGAGGGAGTCCGGCAATTTAACACTTAGTAACTTTCCAGTTTTATTTTCTTTAATATTGAGTTTAGTACTCTTATCATCAATATTATGTTTAGAAATGAGGTATTTTAGACTTACCTTCATTTCTTCCAGAGATATTTCCATCTGTTCTATAGCTTCATCAATTTCTGTTAAATCAGCTTCTGGTGGTAATTCATAGTATCGTTTTTGAAGATCAAAAAGCTTTTTTCGAATAGTGTCCACCTTCGTAAGTTTCGTTTCTAACACCACTTTATCTTCTGAATCACCTTGTTTCATGTAATATTCCAGTTTTGTGACGCTTTGTCTAAGCGCGCCACGCAATCTATTTAATGCCGTTATTTCGAGATCCATGGCTTTAAAAATAATAATCCTTTGGCAATCGACGGACCAAATTTATGTTGAGTGTTATTCACAGAACAGTCGTCGATAGTAGAAAAATAAATTTATTTGACACTCAACATATAGTAAACAATAAAACAGTAGTTGCGGAATTTCCTTTCAACTTTTTCACCGCTGGATCGGGTGAACTAAATATAATCATTCCGCAAGGGCGGATAGTTATTAGAATTACCATAGTTTCGCAGGGGCGGATTTTGGATAGTTCACTGGTTAACACTCTGCATGGGCAGATGATGTGTTTTGATCGCCATATCGAATACGAGCCAGTGGTCAGATGGATGGCTGCTTTCACTCTGATCTCAGTTGATTAGATGTCGGGGTCAGTAGGTGGCGCTTCAATTGCGCGTTACCTAACAAGTCAGTTAATTAGAAATTAACCGAAATTGTTTTTCCGCAGTACCTTTGAAGAAAATTGACCCTCAAAAATAATTTTATACCTTCTTAAAGTTCAAATTTTTACCTTTTCAATGATACCAGTTTTATATCTGTGTAATGTTTCCGTCAACTTTTATTAATTTTTCAAAATTTAATAGACTGATATTTATATTTAGACGATTTGAAATGAAGCGGTGCGACTTTCAGCTACTAGCGTTTTCAATCCAACCGCGTTAATTTAGAGAAATAAACAGGCTAGCATAAAAGGTTATTTCTGTATTAGTAATCTCTGTATTTAGTAGAGGTTGATCTCTGTATTTAGAAAGCTGTATATTTGATTGTTTAGTGTACAAGTATTACACGTTATTTGAAAGTTTAAAATACATACTCATCGTTCAAACTCCTTCCGTTTTCTGTCAAACCGTATTAATATAGAGTAATAAACAGGCAAGTTTTAAAATGTTAAATTCAAAAATAATAAAGGAGAAGGATATTTATGTTTTTTGTAGAAAAATTGTGACAGTTTTTGTGAAATGAAATGAAATGTGTTTGCCTATGAAAATATTATGACCCCGACAATTGCTTGGTATATATATATATATATATATATATATAATATAAATCTAAATATAACTTATTATATATGATCAAACAGAAAAAAAGCAAACAAGACATATCACGAAGCAAATCCTGTACTAAAAGGTCATAATTTGAACAATACAACGAAAATTAAAACAAAATCTAAAGAATTCAAAATATTATAGATAACATGACCAAAAAATTAAGTTTCCAGTTTATATATATATATATATATATATATATATATATATATATATAACAAAACAAACAAGAAACAAAGGACAAAAACAGAAGACAAAATTTAAGAAATTGAAAATGTCATGGGGCAGCTTTTCAGGAAGGGAAACCAGCCTATGCTTTTTTCTGCTAAAGACATATGGAAAACGTAAGCATTCTTTCGCTATCCCCTCAGAAAGCACAAGACAATTAAAAATGGAAAAATTCTGGAATAAAAACATAATACAATGAAGATGATTTAAAAAATCGAAAGCAAATTAAATCGAATGCACATAAGACCTAGATTAAAAACTTCGCTGATAACTAGCAGAATAAATTATGAAATTAGAGTTCAAAAGTAATTACTTTTAAAATGGGACAAAATATAAATTATTATTTTTCAACAAACATTGACTGTTTTTAGGTTTAATTTTGTTTATAAGCGTTAAAATTTCAACATTAAGAAAAAGGCGATATAATTTTTTTAACGTGCGAGTTCTATTTTTAGTAAAAAGATGGAGAATTTTTCATTTCTTTGATAAAAAAGTCAGTTATTTTACAAATTATCATTGATTTATTGAATTAATAAAGAGAAGGGCGGTCTTGGAGATGCTATTATAAATCGGCTGTTTTCTAAAACAGAGACAAAAGATTATCTGTATATCATCTTTGCAGCAAACTTATTTTGCAATCGTGGTGTGAAGCTTGTCATAACAACATAATAGCAAACTTGTTTTGCAAGTGGGTTGGTCGATAATGTTTTGTTACTTTGCCGGAAGTTTGCTGCAAATTTGCCACATCAAGTTTGTCATGACAAGCTAATATCAAGAAAAATCAAACTTGCTGCAAATGTACATGCTATCTGGAATATATAGGTAAACTTATGCAGAATGTCCAGTTCAATACCGTTAATATTTAGAAAGCTATTGTCATTTTGGCCAGCGCGGTTTTATGTTTAATGCCGTCTGCTGCCTCAAGATGGCGTTTGCGGACCCATGTTCCTATGCGATTTTGGGTGCTTATCTTATGCCTTACTTACCCTTAAAGTTTGGCTACGTTTTTTAAAAATTACCCTGTATATAGATATTGTTCATAATATAATTCATCATATAATATCATACATATTGTTTGTGTTTTATTTCGAAAAATTGAGCGGACTGCATTGATTATTCAAAATGCATAATTTATTTACACATATATACATACAGGTTTACTCACAAACATTCAATATATGCTGCCTTATAGCAGAAGTTGATTTTGCAGGAGCTAGATGCGAACAATAGTAATAACATTGAACAGGCACTGCGAAATCGTGCATGTACTAATGCGATGCAAAACACTGATAACAATCATGGACATATTGAAGCTGTGATATTATACTTGTGGTCGTAGCTTGTGAAAAATCTTATATTGCAGTCAACTCTTGCATCATTTAAATACTTGAAATTATTTTCCACAACTATTATGCATCCAACTAGCTTGTGCAGGACTCCAAATGACTAATGCATATTATAAACAAAATAAACTTTAATAAAACTTAACAAAAGATTTGAAATAAAGTTAATGTAAATAATCAAAGAAGTTAAGATGTCGACATTCCACAGATGAGTCAAAAAGAGAATTCCAAAGATGAGGCACAAAAGTTTTTATATTACTCCTGTTTTTACGCAGGCGCGAGATGAAAAGCGCACGCAGAAATGAAACGCTGTTGTCACACATATTATCCAATGCGTTACTCACGGTAGAGTAGATATGCGTTTCAATATATAGTAAAATACATGATGCGAAATTACATGGGGCGGCTGCGGTGCTGAAGCCCACTCGCACACATGAAATCCAGAAAACTTCTGGTACTGGGACATTCCATGTGAAATCTTACAGCCTAAATGCATTTTGACACCCAAGTTTGTCAGATTTTGATGACACTTGGTGAGTATGTTCTATACATGGATATAAGTATATTTACCAAATGTTATGTTATTATGTCCATTAGTTTCTGAAATGCAGCACTTTAACATTTTGTTGAAAAAGTGTAAAAATCGGTCGCTCATTTGACAACCATACATACTTTTATAGCTTTTACTATAAAACAGTTAATTTTGAAGATAGCGAGTTAATTCTTTTTGCAATTTGTTCAGTATTAAATTATAAATAGAATTATATAGTTAATTTCAGATTTAAGAGTACTGAAATAGTTTTAAGAATGTTTAAACAGCAAAATTGAGATTGATTCAAAACACTGATATGTTTCCAGAAACTACTGATTAACATGAGTCTGATTCAAACAACCCCTAAACCCATTATATCACTGAAAACTAGATAAAAAATGCCATATACAACGATTTCGATTCTTTCGCAATGTGCAATTCCACGTCTTTGTGAATGTTTAACTCGACAGTTGCAGCTTGCGAATCGTATTCAAATATTATTTTATCGTTACCAATCACTTTGGCAGCTTTTCTATTCAAAGCGGCCCAAAACGCATCAACATCTTCTGACGTATATGATATTTTTATTTCATGTTCAAACTTGTCTGTAACCATAATATCTTCTTTTTCGTATAATACCGTATAGGAATTGTTGTGATCCCCCACATTAAACCAATTGCGAGGAATCGAAATCTCTGATAAGGCGACTTCCCACTCTCCGTTTAAGAGTAGAGGAGCTGAGAGCTTAGTTCTATAAGATGATTGCGTATTCGATGGAAAATAGTTCATACTCGAATCACTTGGTAAATTAACATAGAATTCTTTTACATCATACATTCTGCTTTTATCCAGGAGTTGAAACGGTTGTCAAAGACTTTCCACTTTACAAAATGCTCTTTCGTTTTACCAGCGCCTCGAGTTTTCAGAATTTTTTCGACTCTCCAAAAATCGCTACTTGACTTAATTACTTTCTGCAATTCTTGCTCATAGAATCGTCCCAGTATAATTTCATGTTTTAGATCTTCTAAAAGGTAAGTTACTGGGTTCGAGGGAAATCTTTTCCTTATTGTAAAGATCACTTCAGACCAATTAGGCAAAAATCCTCTGCGAAATGTCCTAACGGTTTTTGAAATTCTTACTTGATTTCCAATTTCAAATCGATATTTTATTTTACCTCTCGAACCATATAATTTACGAAAAATTAACGATTCGTGCTCTTCTCTTACTTGAGCGGGTGCAAACACAATACTGCGATGAACGCTGTTATTGTAAGAGTTTTAATACATCATCTAAAATATCGTTGTATTTATAAGAGCCTCTATGAGTAAAAATGCGAAATAATTTATTCTTCAGAGTACGGTTAAATCGTTCAATAACGCTTGCTTTGTATTCGCTGTGAGAACTGTAATTATTTATATTTCGTTTCTTAAATAAGTCTGATACAGGTTTGTTATAAAATTCGGTTCCATGTTCTGTTTGTATGTTTCGCAATTTGTGTTTCAGTTTCGTGAACAATTTTTTAAACGCTTCTAACAGAGAAATTGAATTTTTCTTTTTTAAAGGTATTGCACATGCAAATTTTGAAAACACGTCGATCGCCGTTAAAATATACTTAAATCCTTTATTTGAATTTCGAAACATCCACCAAATCGCATTGCATTAAGTCTCCAATACGAACGATAACACTGATCTTCTCTTAAATTTTAATTGAATAGGGTGGTGGAGAGAGAATGATAACTATATTTGTGACAAACACGAGAAGCTAACCATTTCTTCGTTTTATGTTGAGATAGATTCACAGCTTTTGAAAGCTTCGCGATTCCCCCGAAAGAGGCCGGATGTTCTTACATCATAATAAATATTTTTCAATATTCTGTCCATTTCCCCTCCGTTTGACTCCTCATTTTCCATGCCTCTTCTATTTCCCTTTCGCCTGCAGATCTTGATCGTCGTCTGTTTGGATTGCGAATGGGTGTTGAAATTCTGCGATAGTCGTCTTCTATCTGACCAATTTCAGAATCTCCAAATGATAAAAATGGAGCTTTCAGTTTACTTATAACGCCTTTGTTAGCTAATCAGGAGTGAGGTATATTTATCTCACTTATTGCCTTTATAAATTTTCCAAGATGTTGTGGTTTTTCTAGCCTTTTCGAGTTTCTCATCTCACAATTATTGAACCTTTAGAAGGAACTCCATTCTCTGTCATTTCTCCATATTCGTTCCAATGGAATAAACGCGTTTTAAGTTTTTCTACAATAGCTGGGATATATTTTTCATAAGTGCGAGGTACTGTATATCGAATATCTCGCATTATGTGATCTTCGTCTTCTACTTATTTCGAGGGTAACTCTTCGAGAGGGTTTCTCAGAGATTGGTTAGCTATGCTGACTGGAATAGGTTCTGTCGGTTCTCGCGTGATTTTTTGATATCTCTTAATCAGCTGTGATGAAAGCTTTGCCCGCTGATCATTGGGTAATTTGGATTAATCAAGCAAACTCAAAATTTTTTGTTCTAAATCTCTCTCGGGTTCTTTAAGTCGACGATATGCAGCTAATAGATCAGGAGGAACCAGAGCCATTTTTTAGCCATGATAACTATATTTGTGACAAACACGATTCAAACCTTCTATTTATGAAGGATTCGAAGCTCCCTTCCTCCAATACAACCACTTCTCTCCTCTGGTTTACGAACTATCGAATTTTAAATCCTATTACCGACGGCACGACCGACCATTCCGGCGACTGCAGAGGCAATTGCGGGTAAAATCAGCGGTAAAAATCCACCACCTTGATTGATCAGAATTTTTTTCTTTTGATTTATTTTCATATTTTTATTTGCAAGCTTTCGTAAAGAGGTTTTATATATGCACAGTTTTCTCTTGTTAATGACAACATTACCCATTAATACGTTCAAACAAATTGCGCATAATGCTAGAATTTGAGATGTTGAAGCCGTTTTTAGCAGAGATCTTCTTTGCTTCGGAGATGCTTTTGAAAGCAAAACGACAAACGAATGATGCCCGCTCAGTTTGTTTTTCATTTTAGTCTGTAAATCCAATAAATACCGCAATTATCTGGAAACAAACTCTCACGCAGTCTATACTCTTCGCTTGTTAGAGGATTTATGTCAACTAGCAAATAAGAGAAGGAATCGACAGTTGCGCTTTTATAAGCTCCGAGATAAAATTTCGATTTCGATGGATACAACTGCCTACCCCAGCAATTTATTTGATTCATGTCTCTGGCATTTTTAAACAGAATCATATAATGAGTGTTCAGGCTTATGGTTCTGAGGTATTTGTTTTGGAAATAAAGATTTTGAAGAATGAGAATACAGCTCACTCTACAATGATGGGAAATGATGGTAAAAAGTTCTGCAACTTTTTCATCCAAAAATAGCATATTATCATCAATAATGAGCTAATCAACATCCTCATAATTCTCAGGTAGACCGCTCGTAAATTCAATGTTCTTACAATCTTTGTTTATGGACGAAGGTGGACTGTAGTTGTAACGCCATTTTATTCTTTGCAAGGGGGTCTCATATGCATTGTTATTAATCATTTCACGAACCAAAGATGATTTTCCGGCCTGAGGGGGACCGATGACACATCATGTAGAGGGATGTTTCAACTTCATCATATTTTGCAGGGTTTTTAAAATTCTATCTCTATTAATTGCACACCAATAATTCTTGGTTTCAGATATCCCGATTCATTAAGGTGAACCGCTTCCGACCAGAAATATCTAATGTCAAATATCTTCTTATCGTTTTCATAGCAGATGTGGACAAATAGTTTTCGACCGAGGTGTTTTGACAAAAAACACGACGTGTTTGTTATATTAACCTTTTCAATTGTATCTGTCTATGCTTTCAATTGTATGTAACTAACGACTAAGATACATTCTATTATAATAACAAACAACATGACAATTACTTGCAGACATTTGTATTTCACATATGGAGGCATCTTCATAATGTCAATTTTTTACATAATACGTTAAAGACTTGCTCCTGAATGAATGTTTTTCAGTTCGGATCTCTTTTTATAAGCCGTTGCGAGAATGACAGTAAAACCCCTACTTTAACACTAGCCATTTCATCGCGAAATAGAGATGGCGATATTTCTAAAAACAGCTGTTCGTTAATCGGAGCGATAGTTGCAAGGTGCGTTAAATCTGTTCCGCAGAATTGATCAATTGCTTCCATTTTAATCTCAATGAAGTCGAGCGCTTACTTTTATAAGCGTCAAAACCTTCTCCCCTACCCTCCGACTCTTCTATTTAAACTCCTCACTAGATTCGAACCATGGTTTCAAATTTCAGAAGATTCGATGGTCCAGAAATATTCCTTCCTTGCTTCCTAGACTATCGAATCTCTTTCAATTTTAGTTAAAATTTTAAACTCTTTCAAATCAGAACACATTGTTCGTTCTTCCCCCGATTGCATATCATATAAATTTATTTAAATTGCTTCACTTATGAAATTCCCAGTGAAAGTGATTAATTCTTTCCACAGCCTTGGATCTCTGCCAGTCACCATGAACTTGACTCGCATTTCAGAATGGTCACGTTGAAATTTTCAAAAACAGTTTTTGGTTTTTCCTGATCTGATTTCTTGAACGCAAATGAAGGTTATTGCTTAATCATTATCCACAACTTGTTATTTGCCAACGGCTTAACCTTGAATTTAGCGATGCAAAAGTGGAAAGCGCAAGTGATTTAAATATCGCTTCTTCTTTTTTCCTGCCTCTCCGCGAACTGTAACTTTTCTTCTCAGCAGCTGTTAAGTGCTCGTTTTTGCCTCGCTATATCTGCACTCGCGTTTCGTTACTGCGTCTAGTCCTCCCCCCCCACAAACACTATGTAGTAAACTGTATCACTTCGTTTAAAGAAGTGTGTTAGACTACTACTTTCATATACTACTAATCTGCTAACTCAGCTCTAACAGCATCTATTTCCACACACTCTGGTTTACACTCCACCCATGCCACAGTCGAGTTATATCCTGGCACTTCATGAATTTTGTCGGCAATCTGTTGGAATTCAAATGAACTTGTTCAGTCACTGAATGAAAGCATCTCATTGGTTTATTTCGTGCCGTAGCCGAAGTTACGGCACTAGTCTAAGTTTATTAATTGTTACAATCTATATATATTGTTCATTTATGTTTTTAAGTCAAGTAGCAGTAGCAGTCGGATGGATGGCTGTCAGTGAGTGTGTGAGATGCAAAACAGCAGCATGTGTTTATTTTTTAAGTAAACTGGATTAAAGCTCTTTTGTATTTTAAACTGCCTGGTATCTGCGTTACTCTGTAATTTACACTCACGACATGCCAACACAATCTGTGCATGAAGCTTTACAAACTGACAATATTTGTGAAGGTTCGAACTCAAATTTTATAGCCACAAGGTTTGCACAATATCATCTTCTTTTTTATCTAGAGCTAAATTTCGCATTTCATTCAGCAAATGTGACAGACGTCTATCGCCAAGGTTTAAATACTTTAACAACAGGTTTAACCGTGATGAACTCGACTGCGCAAAATGTTGCAAAATCCTATCTTTAAGTTCTTTATAAGCATTCAAAAGAGGTAGATTTCTTATAATGTATCTAACATACGATAATGTACATTGGAACTTAAGGCAGAAACGACAGAATGAAATTTTGTAGAGTCATTTGTATTATTGGCAATTACAAGTTGTGATTTGACCTGATAAAACCAAAGCTCTGGGTCATTTTCCCAGAAAATTGGAGCCTGGAATGGCACTCTAGAAAATTGAGAATCTTGCTGAACACCAAGCGAGCTTTCTTACTTAGTCATTGTAAAAAGGCAATTAGAACGAACAAATGGAAATTTCAAAGTTTCTTAAAAATATTTCATCTTAAATAAATTCATCGGACAGGGACATATGCATTAACAGAGGAACAGGGAACCTGTCAGGAAAACAAACACAGGTTTTTACTTACCCAAAGTCAGGAAGCGGTAAACTTCAACAAAGGCGATAGGAAATACTTCCATGTTGAAGACATTACATCTAAAATATCACCTATGTGACGTGTATGCGAGAAGGCTACCGATGTGGCGGTAAACGTTGGTGCTTGGTATGATCGAGCACAGGCAGAGTGATGACCGCGGAATAGGGCTCTAGCTACTATCAGCACCATATTTCACACTAGCTTTGATACTACACTCACTTCCTTCAGAAGGGCTAACTTCATGGTGACACAGTGCAAACAATACGGAATAAAAAAGCAAATTTAGAACAATAGCATGCTTAATAAAACAACAATTAAGTTAAAAATGTAAATTAAACTACTACATCATATGCCACGCGGTTGGTGAGATGATAACAAAAAGTGAGATAATGATCAGGTGGAACATCTCCTTCAAATACTGCAGCATCTTCCTCGCCATTGGTCACGAGATGATATCACTGAAAAGGGCGGTTTAAATACGCATGCAAATACAGCTAACAATCCAGCTGGCGATGATGCCACAAATCAATAGGACAAAAACACAAAGCCCAGAACTGCTGCCTGAATCATATGCATAAAAACAGTACTTGTTGAACATGCGTTTTTAGAAAAGAAACTTTACTGCTCACATCACGCCCCGATAGATGGCGCTGTATAATTATTGTAATTTGAACTCAAATTTCCTTTTATTTTTCTTGCTTCTTATTAAGATTCTGCTATAATCACTGTTTGTATCAGGCGTGCTCGTCATGTCTGATCTATCTCATTACTTCCGTTTGATTTTAGCTCAAATATAATAAACTGATATCTTCTACATAAGCATTCTAGTGATCCGTTTGTGCTTTCGACTATTTTATGGACCATTTTATATAGCACTGTGCAACTGATGCACCATGCTCTAAATGCCACTACGAAAAGGTAAGCAATTCCTTTTATGCTACTTTTGGTCAATTTTATTGCGTGTCTAAGAGTACTATCATTTGGATCCTGGTAATGAAACGTGATATTCTATTGTACTTCCGAAAAATAAACTAACTAATGCAATTTCTATTTTAACTCTTTAAAAACGAAACTATTTTAATCTCTAAATTATTTGTTTTAGTTTATAGATAGTCTTAAATCTTACTAATACTGTAAAAAATAATTAAAAAATTTAGCACCTCCCTGAAATGCAGGAGCGCGCCCGTACGATCGGCTTGTTAGGCATTTTCTGTGTAAACAGGAACCCTTACGATAGCTTAGGTTAGGTGTCATCTATATAAGCACCACACAATTTTCCCCCTTTTCTTTTTTACTAGTGAAGTGTTTCCTCCTCCTAGATATCTTAATATGTGAGATATACGTACAAACTTTTAATAAAAGAAAGACAGAAATAGTCTTTTTTGTTCAAGCACAAAATAAAAGTTACTTGAAAAAAAACTGTTTGTTTCTGTATACTGAAACTAAAAGCTTAAATAGCAGCGTCTTCTCGGAATGTCCAAAGGCCACCTTCAATTTATTTTCGACTATTCTTTAGAAGATCTACCGCTATTTCCCCGGGCAGTATCTATTGTGTATAGATTCGTTCTGAATACTGAATGCAATCAAGGAAGGACCGCTCAGCATTTTGTGAGATAATTTAGGATTGGCGGAATATTTGCGGATTACTTTTTGCTGAACTTAGTGTAAATTTTTCTTGTACGTATTCTTTGCCGAAACTCAATAATTACGAAAACGTGTACAGACAATAATGTATTCTTGTTTCCACACTACTAAATCAAGGATGAGGATTGGATTTCAGTAATACAAAGTAAGGAAAGAGACTTTCCTGCTTTGTCCCGAAGCTTTCAAAGTGGTTACTATCGTCACACTTAAGTAATGATAGTTAGAAAATCTTTCTATTACGATAAAGACCACAGGAAGGAATAAATTTTGACTTTTTGTCATTCCTTTCTACAGAAAATTTTGTCCTTTTTGAACTAATAATGGCGTGTGGTCTCCGATGAGTGCACCATTTTAGTTCCTTTCCATTTGGAGTAATTTCGAACTTTTGTAATGTGTTTTAAGTATTAGAGAATCTTTGGTATTTTATTCTATAGTTTTTGTTGTGTTATCTTTAAAAAAATTTTTGTTGAAGCATTTACTTTTTGCTGCTGCGTTTGCGCGCAAAAACATATATTGTTTACATTATTTTTCCTTATTACTATTGTTTACTTTTATGTTTATTCATTTTCCTTTTATTTTAAACTTTTATTTTAAATTTCTATTATTTGTCTTTGTATTTTATTAGTTGTGGCATCATATGCGCCTTTCTATTTAATGCAAAGTATGTTTTTATTTTATTTTAATTTCAATTAATTTTGCTAAATTTTATGAATTGTAACTATTATTTCTATTACGATCACAGAGTTGTACATTCTTTCGAGACAATTGAAGAAAATGTGTTAAGAGGCCAATTTTATGCTCCAGATGTAACAGAGAAATAACAAAGGGCAATACGAATCGCGGAAGGGTCTCGGTGAATACTGAAGACCGTTGAGGGACGGTGGTACATATGCTTCTCACCTTCTTGTGAAAAGACGAAAGCAGAAAAAAATTATCTATATGTAAAATATTTATTGTCATGTGATAGAACATCATCCATGTTTTTTAAGCTGAAATATTTTTTAAATATCTTTTTGAAATCTCGCAACCGTGTTTTATTGACAAAAAGTTTATTTCCATTTAAATTCCACCCTCCAATACAATGGATGGTCTCATGCTGTCATCTATCAATAATGTATAGTTAATTATATTGGTTAATTATATTAATTAATTTATTAATCATAAAAATTAATGTAAAAGCAATAAATTAATTATGTATAGTGTTATATAATTCTATGTAGAGTATTAATCCTGATTTTTGTGAAAATTGATCGAAAATGATACCTTTGGGTCTCAAAATGATACGGTGCTCCTTTCAAGTGTTAACGTTGAACCTGGACGATCGTGCGGGTAAGAAAAACAAACCGAAATATTGCACCTAACGAGCAAAAAAATTAACTCTTAATCGAATTTTTTTTTTTTTTCATTTTCCACATATTTTAACAATAACTTAATAATTAGTATCTAAGCAATTAGGAATGTATTGATAATTACCTAATTACGACAGATACGTAATTCAAATGTTTAGTGCCCAATTTGTTACCAACAGAACGAACGTGACTATAATTGAAATATGGATTGTCTCTGTGTCTTTTGCGAAAAATAGATACTACTGATATTCTAGAAACCAGAACAGTGTTTCCTTTCCAGTATTTATTATATATTTTACCGTTGGAGTATGAAATCCGTTATTCTATAGAATAGCTGATCAAGTCAGTGAAAGTGTAAAACAAGCTTTTATTTTAAACTTTAAATAAATATTCTATAGAAAAACGGTCCACACATAGTTAAAGTGTAAAATAGCCGACATGATTCAGCCCGTTTGTTAGTGAAATTGATTATTTGTATTTTCAGTATCTGAAGTGAGCACCGGGCAAATTTTTTTAACTTTAAAAACATCCTACGGCTTTGCTAGCAGCGGCAGCCGGAACCTAGTAACTTCACTGGCTCATTGAATGTAAGGAATCTGAATTTTTTTAAATACTCACACGAAGCAGGGAAAATTGCTCTCTTGATGCTCGCGGCATCTAAAGTAGGCGCCGGACAAATTTTTAAACTTTACAAAACATCCTACGGCTTCGCTAGCATCAGGAGGCCGAGCCTAGTAGCTTCGCTATATCATTGAATGTAAGGAATCTGTATTTTTTAAATACTCATACGAAGCAGGGGAAATTGAGCTCGCGATGAATGCAGCATCTAAAGTGGGCACCGGGCAATTTTTTTAACTTAAAAAAATCTTAACTTTGAAAACATCCTACTGCTTCGCTAGCAAAGGGAAATGGAACCTAGCAGCATCGCTAGCTCATTGAATGTAAGGAATCTGCGTTTATAGAGGAATTTGATATTACTTCGTTTCTATTATAGATACGGAGGCTATTCCTGTATATTCTGGAACCTTAATTTTGTTGGCAATGTCGCCAAATTTGACGCAAAGTTGTCTAAACGGTCGCCAAGGTCGAGTGTCATTGACTCCCTTCCAATACGTTATCCTGTAAATCTCTATCCCCAACTGTAAGACTAATCGCAAGAAAGCGACATTACTGTTTTGTGACAGTGTTATAGTGGTTTTAATATTTGTACCGGTTATGGCTGATTTTTCAATCAGTGTGTAATTTATAAAAAAACCGACTCGTTTTAATGTCGGATTATTTATTTTACACTTTAACTGTCTATCATTAGTTTTTCTATGAAATACCTAATTATTTCATAGAATAACTAGGTAAAGTATGAGATAATTAATCTATTTTACACTTTAACTGACTTGATAAGTTATTCTAGAGAATAACTGAATAATACACTTTAACGGTGACATATACAACTATCCAGGAAACAGAAATGCTAGCTTACGTCTAACTCGCACGATCGTACCGGATCGGTCTTAATGGGACAAAAAATTCATAAGAAAGGCGTAGTTTGGGTCAGCGCCTTAGATTTTTCGTGAAAACTTAGGGATATAAACATAAAACAAGTGTTTCGTATTAATATGTAATTTAATTATCAATCTCTTTAACACAATATTTACACAGAGTATTATGATTGTTACAGAATAGATAAATCACAAGCTACCACAGATCCTTGCTACATGCGATAAACTTGTAAATATCGTATTAAAGGGTTTGATAATCAAATTGAATATTAATGCGAAATACTTGTTTTATGATTTTATCCCAACGTCTTCAAGAAAAATCGACGGCGCGGACCCGAACAGCGTATTTTTATTTAGAGTAGCTTTTGATGGCGCCATCTGTTGACAGTATATAGAACTACATTCCAAGTATGCGCAGTTAAACATTATTTATTACAAATGCTCGTATTTCCCGTAACATTCAACTTTCTGAATTCAAATTTTAATACAACGTTTCTTTTATTTATTGTCAAGTATTCTGTATGTTTCGTACAATTTGAAAGAAAACTCTTCATGTTATAATCAAAAAACTTGCGGAGTTTGAAATTTTCAATTTAATACCTATTTTTACTTATATTCTAATGAATATTTTTATTGTCTAACTTTGGGTATTAGTAATACTCCTCAAGCTGTTTAAAATGACACCAGAATCAACCTCGTAGCTAACGCGTTTCCACGCTACACTTATTTCTAACCTTACATAAAGCTAATTCGTAAGAATTCCGCGCATGCGCCTATACTGGTACGATGACGTCACAGGCAAAACAAATACTAAGCGGCAAACTCTTGGAGATATGAGCTATTCGTTGTGTGGTCAAACAATCTTTTCGCTTTAGTAGTCTCGGAGTTATTAGCGATTCAAATCTGACGGTATTTTGTCACACAATAAAGTTCGTCCGATTGCCACTGTAGCGATCGGAAAGACGCTTTCACGTCAATAGCACCCTAATGGGCTTTATATAAAATTAATGATATTTTTATAAAAATATATTCGGAATATTTATTATGTTTAAAGTTAATATACGAAATTAAATTAATTAAAAAATTGTTCTTACCTCTCGAGGTTTCTAATATGTATATTTTGTTTAAAATAATTCCAGGATAATTTGAATAATTTTATATACTTGTCTTACCATGTGAAACAATTTCAGAATAATTTATAAATGTGTTTTTACATTTAAAAAAATAAATAGAATACGAAAATAAGTCAATGGTAAACATCCAAATTAAAACTATTTCATTTTGTTTTATTTCTATTTAATTCTTCTTTTAAATTATTATAAATTTTTGTTTAATTTTAACGATGTTAAGAAAACGCAGTGCTGAACATTTTTCTTTAAATAATCTAAAAGAAAAACAATAAAGAATTATGTCAATTGAGAATAATTATATTCTTAATTAAAAACATACCTTCATTTTTGTGTTTCTACACTTAATGAGAGTCTCAGAAGCTGACTGTCTTCAAAATCTGCCAATATCTTGGGACAGTCAAAATCTGTCGCGGTTTAGTAAATATGCCTTTTTTCACAGAAATAAAATAAAAATATCCAGTCTTTTCTATAGAACAATGTGATTCCCTTGATATAGAGCTGGATGGTAAAGCCAGTGTAACGCTTGTTTTTCCCCATGTAAAAGCGGCATGTCTCATTATTATCGCAATTCTTCTTACTATGTTGTTGCAATTTTATTATTATTTTTCTATTACAGTCGGAAAACCTGACCACGACTGTTGCCTTCTGAAACAACAAGCTGTAAGAAAAAAAATATATACAACAATGGTTTTCAAGCGAATTTAAAAACATAAAATATTCCTAAGAATAATATTTTGAAATCAAAAAGATACTTGGGTTTAATTTGAATAAGCCTGAGTACATTCTTTGGTGTACTGTGGCTAGGTGTCCTATTTGGAGCAACTGGTCCAATCGGCTAAAGGCCGGCCATGCATCCCTACTAATAATAAAAGCAAATGTGTGTGTGCATTTGTTGGCGCTCTACAGCTCAGACATAGAGCTACTTATTTTGGAATAGATATACTTTGGAAGATGGGAATGTGCATATAGGAGAGGGTATTTTAAAATTTTAAATAATTAAAAATTAAGAAAATTTAGTTGATTGAAAAGTGCATTCATCAGCTGCTTATATTACATAAATGAATAGCATAATTTTATAACTACAGATATTTTTACTCCGAAAATAAAGAAAATTACCTTTTCTTATTAAAAGCCTAACGAAATTCATTCACAGTTTTAAAATTTCTAAACCATCTAAATAATTCATACAGGCATAAAATACATCTCTTAGCAAATGTAATATAAAAAATAAAATAATTTCAAATCTTTCACCTAAAAATTTAACGTTCTTGAGCTACAAAACACTCTCTGTCTTTCTTAGCTAAAATGTCAATTTGAATTTCTGGCTGAAAAACAATAGATCCTAACTGAAAACGAATGACATATATCGCATTTGATATATATATATATATATCAAGCTTGTATTTTCTTCTTTAAACTTTCAAACTCCTGGAGAGTTTTTGAGGATTTGGTACTTGTGTGTTTTGACTTTTTAACCATTGCCGTTTTTAAATGGTCTTTTGATATTAAGTGTTTGACTTTTTAAAAAATACAACTTTTTGAATCATAGTGTGTTTTAATTTTTTTGTGATCATGTTTTTCATTTTTAATTATAAATGCGTTTGCAAAATTTTTATGATTTTGTATATTCTCTGTTTTCAACTCTTTATTTTCTAGCTCATTTTTATTAATGTTCATGTGACTTACGCGTTGTGGCTTTTGTTCTTTGTGTGTTTTTCATTTATATATAAATCTCTCTGTCTCTCTCACACCTTCTCTCTCTCTATATATATATATATATATGTATAAAACAAGCAAGACATAACAGAAAAACAATAAAATAAAAGAACAAACTTTCATATCAAATTCGAAAATATATGAAAAACGAATTGAAAGTATATAAAAATGCGAATATTAAAAATAATGAATTTTAATGTAGAAATTTTAAACCTTCTCAACAACGGTGTTTACAGTTTTTCTAGCCACAAACGCCACATTTAACTGTGCCTCACATATATACAAACGAGGTTATTTTGTCACAAAGTTTGTATAATACACTGCTTAATCGTTTTACCAGACAAATGAGAAAAAAAACAGCTGCCTTCGTTTCTTAATATTTAAAAATACGCTTGTAATTTAAATATATTATTTTTCAATATATATTTTTTTGTAATTAATCGAATTACTTAATTCTTTAATGTGCTCTAAGTGCGTTTCTTTTCATGAAATATTTGAAAAAATAAAATTAATTGATTTCAATAACAATACAACGTTAATTAAGGTGTTAGGGGCGTACACACATTTCATACTTGAATAAACCTGAATAGCGGACCGATATTCAAAAATGAAGGTTCCGACTCTTTTCGTTTATAATTCCTTCTTTCCTTTACTTTTTCAACATAAACACCCCTTTTTCTCACATTGATATCTATAAATACTTGTCTTGTTGGTAATTGTCTCAAATTCTTGGTGAACACTCATTATCTTTGAGATATTGAAGATCAGCGATTTTTTGCCGAAGAAGACTGACTGCCGGGATGATAAAGGAAGACTGTTTCAGAAAGCATTGCTTATGTGTTCACAATTGTCATAGGAGCTCTCGGGATAAACGATTCCTTTTATTTATAAAATGTCTGAAGTTAAAAGAAATTTTCGAGTCATAAAAGCAACCACATTTCCCCTGACGGACTTGTTGCTTTTTTCATAGTCTTTAGTGTATTTGACCGCTCTATAAGTGTGTCTCTACTGAGAAGACTTACTTACCAGAATTATCTGTCAATTGCACAAATGAATGATAACTGGTCAAAGTTTATGGATTCGCTTTCTCTTTAAAATACGACGAATTTTACAGCACAGACCGTGCGAAAACCTACGGAATTTTTTATGACTGGGTTAAAAAATAATTCAGAACCTCCTTTTGAAAGCATTTAGAGATTCTTTTCAGTAGCCTGAAATGCATTTCAATCACAATACTTTGTCCAGTACCGCTAGTTTTAACCGCAAATGACGATCAATGACTGCCCTTTCAATTTTGACAAACAACCGTTCAGCGGGCGTCAACTTTCTATCATTGCTCTGAAGGAAAGGATGATTCCATTCTGTTCGTATGAACCAAAAATTACTCCGGACTCTGAGGCAACCAAATTCTTTCTCCAGCCGGGCTCAGAGAGTTAAAGCAACATATATTCATAAATATATGTGATTTCTTACTGTAGACTGTTCTGGGGAAGAGTCGATTTTAATGTTTAAAAAATTGGGTTTTCCGATGGTAAGTTTTAGTTCCTATTTATCTTTAGGTTCTGTTTTCATGGATAACGGAAGTTGAATCGATCACCTATTCTTTTGTGGAATTTTTGTCTAAGTTTTTGTCATATGGTTCAAAACTAGGCTTATTTGGATACTCCTCCTCCTCTCTATATATGTAAAACATCATTTCAACCAGTGTTGGTGAAACTAATGAAGAGGCAGTCTTTGATGAATGATGATGAGTTTATTTTATTCAAATATGCTTTAATCGATAGGTTTCAGGTATTTTTAAATAATTCGAAAAATAGCAAGCCATTGTTAAAGTATAAATAGACGCAAAGCGCGGTGAACGGCGACAAGAAAAACAGCCACGCTGGAAACGGGCGTCTGGTATGAAGGTTACATGGTTTTCAAAGGAGGAAGTTGTACCATCCCAGCGACATTAAATAGTATTGGAAAAGAGGGGAATTCCCAATCGTTACAGAGCGGTTGAAACTGGATTTCAGCCAGTTAAAGTAAATTGTGTGTTATATCTTAAGTAGAAATAATTTTACGAATAAAATTTTGAGTGGCGTATTTTAAAATTAGGAAAGTGTAAAATTATCATATATATTGAGTGGAGGAGGAGTGAAAGTAAACCTAATTTATAGTAATTATATAATATGTTTTTATTGTTAAAAATAGTTCACTCGGGCCTCGTCCTCATACTTCCTAACTACCTTATCCCCCTTAGGTCCTCCGCCTCCTCAATACTATCCTCTGGAGAGGCGAGGTGCGAGCGAAGGGAAACATTTAATTAGATGAATTAATTAGATGAGTGGACATTGCTTTTGAATGAGTGAGAATGAGGAGTTAGTGAAATTAAAGCTCCTTTCTGCCATTTTGAATGTGAAAGTTTTTCTAAGGTGTGAATTGTTAATATTGAAAGGAGGAGGAGTTAATAAAAGTAAATTTACACTCTTCTTTATTATATCAAATGAATATATATTCGTTTAAACTTTTACCTTGTTCTTTTATTATATTAAATGAATATATATTGTTAAAGTTATTCTGTTCAGAGACGAAAGATTTATTTAGTGTTTTTCATTCTAATGTTAAAGGATGACCGTTAATTTCATCCATTAATTCCTATAGTTTTTTTATATCTAGTGTTGTTTGAATGAAAATCCAATTCTTTTTGTCGTCCATTTTTGGGTCGAAGAAGGTTTTTATAGTTTTCTTCTGTCTAGTTCTGTTCTGTTTCGTTTCGTTTAATTTAGTTTAATATTGTTATTGAGTTGAATTAGTGTATTTAATGTCGTTCGGTTAGATATATTGAAATTTTTATATGTGATTTGATATGAGAAATTTCATATTGTTATTGGAACTAAGAAGGTTTTTTTGAATTTTTTCAGGTAAGTCGTTCGAAACTAAGAGTGTTGAAACCAGTACATGTTTAATGATATGAAAAATGTTAAGCAGTTCTGTTGCTTTTCATAGAATGAAATTTTTTAGGATTTAAAAAGCCTTTTTTTTATGTTTTGTTGAAAGTCGGAAGTGTCGAATTTTTCCGATCTAGTTAATTATTATTATTTTTATAATGAAACAAAATGATAGTGAGATTAACAGTGTTTTACAGTCTTGCTTACATGCGTCTAAAGGATGGTTAATGTTTTGAATTTTTGTGTGATCACTGAGAAATGTCGTGGTTGTTTCACGTTGAAGGGGTCTTTCTTTTGGGTCACTTTTCACGTGCTGATTTTTCACTTTGAAGTGTGATGTTTGTTTCACGTGGAAAGGGAGGTTGATCGTTCACTATATAAACTCCTTCATCCTTCACTTATTATTCAATTGCAAGTTTTCATGATCTGTAATTATTATCTATTTCTTACCATCTTGCACCCTCTGTTTACAGTCTCGAGTGTAGTTTCGTCTCTATTTTTCAGAATTATTGTATGTGTTGTTTAGGAAAATATCTGCGTTGGGTTCGTTATGCGTCAGCTTCGTGGCGTTTTCTATTCTTTAACGGAAAGTTGTTCACTGTTTCAAGATATCGGGAAATATAATTTTTTATGCATTATGTATATGAATTGTAATGTTAATTCAAAGTCAGATTTAACATTGCGGAATCCTCCTTATTTCATGGCTCTTCTTATTCTTTAAGAGGTTTAGTTTTGTGTCTTCAGTTTTAAGATCTATCGTAACGAAACGCTTGTTTTTGTTTCGAGATATCGAGAAAAATATTTTTTATATATTATGTCTATATATTGCATTGTTATCGTTAGCAGTTTGACTTTACCGGATTCGTTTTTACTTGACCTCTTTTCCTTTTTGTTTTTCCAATAGCTCCACAGTTTCAGTTCGTGTTTTTTTATTTTATGTTATTTTGTTTCCGATGGTAAGTTTTAGTTCGTATTTTTTTAGCATCTGTTTTCATGGATAACGAAAGTTGAATCGATCACATATTCTTTTGAGAAATTTTTGTCTAAGTTTTTGTCACGTGGTTGATAACCAGGCTTATTTAGATACTCCTCCTCCTCTCTATATATGTGAAACATCATTTTAAGTATTGTTGGTTAATCCAATGAAGAGGCAGTCTTTGATGAATGAAGATGAGTTTATTTTAATCAAATATGCTTTAATCGATATGTTTCAGGTATTTTTAAATAATTCGGAAAAATATCAAGCCATTGTTAAAGTATAAATAGACGCAAAGCGCGGTGAACGGCGACAAGGAAAACAGGCACGCCGGAAACTGGCGTCTGGTATGAAGGTTACATGGTTTTAAAAGTAGGAAGTTGTACCATCTCAGCGACATTAAATAGTATTGGAAAAGAGGGTAATTCCCAATCGGAGCGGTTGAAACTGGATTTCAGCCAGTTAAAGTGACAGTTAATTGTGTGTTAGAGCTTAAGTAGAAATAATTTTACGGATTAAATTTTGAGTGGCGTTTTTTAAAATTAATAACGTGTTAAATTATCACATATATTGAGTGGAGGAGGGGTGAAAGTAAACCTAATTTATAGTAATTATATAATATGTTTTTATTGTTCAAAATAGCTGACTCGGGAATCGTCATTATACTTCCTAACTACCTTCTCTCCCTTAGGCCCTCCGCCTCCCCAATCCTCTCCATAGGATAGCATTAGGATGAGGGTTAGATAAGGCAGGACCTCTGACTAGGTCCGAGTAAGCTATTTATAACCACAAAATAAAAATGTTAATTGATGAATTAATTAGATGAGCAGAGTTTGGTTCTTGAATGAGTGAGGATGAGGAGTTAGTGAAATTAACGCTCCTTTCTGCCATTTTGAATGTGAAAGTTTTTCTAAGGTGTGAATTGTTAATATTGAAAGGAGGAGGAGGTAATAAAAGTAAACTTACACTGTTCTTTATTATATCAAATGAATATATATTCGTGTAAACTTACCTTGTTCTTTTATTATATTAAATGAATATATATTGTTAAAGTTATTTTGTTTAGAGACGAAAGATTCATTTAGTGTTTTTCATTCGAAAGTTAAAGGATGACCATTAATGTCGTCCATTAATTCCTATAGTTTGTTTATATCTAGTGTTGTTTGAATGAAAATCCAATTCTTTTTGTCGTCCATTTTTGAGTAAAAGAAGGTTTTTCTAGTTTTCTACTGTCTAGTTCGGTTCTGTTTCGTTTCGATTAGTTTAGTTTAATTTTGTTGTTGAGTTGAATTAGTGTATTTAAAGAAATATTTATTTCCGCCTTGGCTTAATGCTGGCATTAGCCTACAAATGTCCATGTGTAGCAACTCCATTTGGCGTTTTGATCTGACAGCTCCCGTCTTTTTAAATGAAACTCGCCTTGAGTAGGCTAATTTGCATGGAATACAATGAGAGTTATCATCATTTAAACTCAGGAAACCTCGCACACTATTATTTTGCTAGTTTTCACAGGGTATTCGCTATTAATATGGAAAAATCGTTCGTGCCAAATTTCCATTGGTTCACTCTTTGGTTTACTGACTATATTACTAACAGAATTTATCTCTTTAGGCTTTGGAGTAATATACTTTGTAGGTTTAAAGAAATATAAGTTTCCACTGCGTACAGCCAAGAACAACTGATTCCAATCTTTATTATAAACGTGAATTTTACCTTTAGAACCCACGAAATGTGCATCTCTCTTATCCAACCTAGAACCGGATAACAAATTTCTCCTCAATTTGGGATTATATGAAACGTCAGACAAAGTTATTTCATTAACATTATCTTTATTTTTAAATAAAAATCTTATTGCTCTGATTCCTTCTACCTGTTATCTTTTATTGCCTATGGCTAACTACATTTGCATATCCGTAACTGGCCTAATATCTAAAAATAAGCTTTTATCATTACAAAAATGGATCGTTGCAACCGTATCCATTACCAAACCTCTTTATCAGAGTTCTCCTAAGATAAGTTACTGCTGGTTTCTGACCGAGCATTTAGTTCTATTAAGCTGCATTCTGCCTCACTAAACTAGTTTTTTTTATACTCCGTGTTAAAATTTTCGCTAAGGAACTTTTGACGAGTGTTCTTATCTTTACAATTTACCTTAAGATGACCATATTTTTTGCACTGAAAGCAAAGACCTATTTTCTTAACAGACCTTTTTGTATTTTTATTCTGTTTAACAAATACCTTATCGTCCTCTTTCTGGTACGATTTATTACCACTGGCATCTCCAGGAACTGCATCCGCGCCACGAGAAACTGCACTTGATTTCCTAGAGGTTGAAGCACTGCTGAGGAAAACAGTCTCCGTTTTCTCGAGATCTTGCTTCATGAACTGTAATCGGTTGACTTCACGTATTAGTTCCGCTTCTATCTTGCCGCAGTAAATTCCCCGTCTTTCCGTCTGTAGAACTGTTGACTAGAATTATTGAGGAAGATACCTTATCATTTGGAATCCTAGGTATGTCCACTTTATGACCTGCTTCTTTTAACCTAGCTGCCGCTGCCTTACCCGACATAGGAAGATGCCGTCATCCTCTCCTGGTTGATACTTTATGCCAAATCTAGTAGCTGCATTACCCTTGCTCTTATCATAGGTTCAAAATGGTCTTTCAATATCTTCCGCGCTACTGCACCATCAGCTGTATTAGAAATCCGACTTTTAAATTCAGGACTGATATTCGTATAGCTGAGAGTGAAAGTTATATCCTTTCGTAGCTGGAAATCATACCTTTCCTTGTAGGCTGTCCTTACATCCCGATGCGCTGGTTCAGGCTTTATAATAAATTGTCAACATCTATAATGCATCAGTATTACTTGCATGTGACGTTTAGATGTGTTTAAGGTATTCGGTGTTTCATTCAACATTTCGGATAACCTGTTTCTCTTCTGCCACTTGATTGACCAACAGCTGCTCTATACTAAATTATGCCTGGACTGGAACTAGGAGAACTGGACGAACTGTGTCGCAAGAGAGAACTCAGTATCCTGCCTCTCCGAAAGGCGTTGGCTGGCCCATAACCGATTTTGTCATACTCGAATGGTGTTATTCAACCTTGTAGCAGAGTGGGAGGTGGCGTAAATACGAGATCAGTATTTCTTAAAATGTTTTATTATTAACCAAATCATAATACTATTCACTGGAGTAAGCAAAAGAATAACATAAGTTTAAAAGTATTTGTTTAATACAAAAAACATCGCCAGACCTCCTAACTCGATCTCGTGCTCGAAACTCGTATATCATCTCTTGAAGTTGTCATTACGATTGACTTTAAATACCCGCTCTATTTGCATTCTGAGTATTTCCAACCGCAAATGACTAAACTTGCACCGATAGGGTTAGAATCAATTATTTGATATCATTTTATGGAATTTGAAAAATACTTAGGGACACTACAAATCTTGGATCTGAAAACAATTCCCGTTAAATATTACTCCTCCCTCGAAGAAACACGAAACCAATGAGGCATTTTAATACTCTTTAATTGATATAAATCATTATACCATTCAGAAAATTGTCTTTTAGTACCTTAATTCACTTCATTATCCCACAAAATCTCTGTTTTCCACATTTTCTGAAGAAGCAACTGTGAAGCCAATAAGACAGGGAAAGTAATTCTTATGGGATTGAAAATTTTAGGTGCAATTTACAACATTTCTCTCTCAGTGACTTCGATTAGCTCCAACTTTTCCAGAAGTTCAAGATTTTATTGAAGACAATCCTCATTTCTATCCATAATATACCCAAAACTGAAGAGGCAAAAGTTTTCTTATCTCCATTATATTTCCAAGCCTTTAAATTAAACATTCCTTTTGTCTTAACATCTTTTGCTTCATGAATTAACTGATGAAGTTCTTCCTTTATATCTACACTAGGAACGGCATTGTCACCATAAAAGCTTTCCTTCAGCTTTCGCAATATCCTTTTATTGTAATGTGGATTTTCAGAAAGGCTTTCAAAGTAGAATTTGAGAACTTCTACCAGTAAAAAAGGACTGCTGACTACACAGAATTCCACCCTGGACGATAAACCTTAAAACACCTCGTTCAACTTTCTCTCTAATTGAGTGAAAACGCACAATGTGCTTAGATCTTCGATGGTGCTGGGGATTCTGAGTAAGTTTCATGGCACTTTGGTTATCAACATATAGAATGGGAGTGCCATTATATTTGATCAACTCCTTGAAGAGCAACTTGAACCAAACAAGCTAATTAGTTGTTTCGCTAGATGCGACATATTCAGCTTGAAAGTGCAACGAATGATGTAATCAATACCACAAAGTTATTGCTGCACATGAATTCATCGAAACCGTACCAGATGTTGAACGTCTGGTCTTTTCATCACCAGCATGGTCAACATCACTGAAAATGGAAAATTCTATCCGCACATGCGACTTTTACAGTCGACCAAATTTGCTTGTGCCACGTAAATATCTATAAATTCTTTTCACAAGTTTTCTGTCATCTTTTGTAAGTTTGCACAAAGCTCTTGATGCGAAGGCTACAGCAAAGGCAATACCTGGCATGGTAGCCTCTGCAAGATATTGTAAACAGCCTTCTGCTTTTCCGTAGGGAACATCAACCATGACTGTATCTCCTTCCTGAGATTTAGCCACATCACAAGGTGTAGAGAGAGCTTTAGAATTTTCTAGCCTTAATCTCTGCAGTATCTTTTCAGTATACAAACCTTGGGGAAAAAATGTCATCATTATCTCTTTGGTTAATATCCATTCCTAAGAAAGAATCAAGAGACCATCAGTAATTTTAAACTATTATTTTTAGGTTAAAAATTGGTTCCTCTATTCCTGAAGCCCTTGATCCAGTTACAAGTCCATAATCTACATATAAGGCCACAATCAGTATAGATTAAGCCTGAATGCTTCGATTGCCTATAATAAGATTCCATGAAACAGCAATTTACTCGTGAGTTGACTAGACTTAGTTTTTAAGATTAAATTAAATTATAACATTTAAGCATTGAAAAGGTCTTAGAATTAATAAATATATTACTGTAATTATTTAAACCGAATTTATCTTAATTTTTTTGTTTAATTTTAAAGCTCTTTTTCATTTGTGATGAATGATTCAAGTGACTTCTAATTTTGAAGTCAGTAAAAATACTGAAGAACTTAAAAAAACCATTAATTTTATTTTTTCATGTGGTAGGGTGTATCTTTTAGAATAATAATGCAAAATCATTTTTTCATTATCCTTTTCCCTTTTGATGATAGTCCTTCCAGCGTGAAACTCCATATTTCCTTTCCAAAATAATATTTCAGGATTTTTCCTGGCCATGTATAAATACTTGCTGGTTTCATTAATTTTTTTCTGGATTCCTTATATATTAAAGTATACTCAGAAATATTTTCATCAGAATTCGTTGGTAAATAAGGAAGATATTTCATTTTCTATGAAACAGCCTATTCTGTTTGCTAGACCTAATCGATGGAAAACGTGAAATTTTGAAACATTTTAACAGGCTGTAAATCCTAAAGTATTTGAGATTCAGCAAAAATATTTTGTATGGTTACTTAATCCATAAAAGGAACAAACATGCCAGGTTTAATCAAAATCAGTGACAGTCAGGTTTCCTTAACCCCGCGTTATGGTTCCTCTTACTCTAAAAGGACCTAATTCACCAATCGAATATATAACAACTAAATAAGGACTGCAAAAACACAACAATTACCAACGCCATCAATGTATCTACTGAAATTTTATTAACAAAAAAAACCTTAAATGGTATCGAATTACAACAGGTTGCCACAAAAACCATTTACAAATAATAGGTTCAAATTCATAGACGCCCCGGTGGCACAATGGTAAGTGATTCGAATCCTTACACGTCCCCCTTAAAGAAGCGTATCCGTCGCCTTAGGGACGATGTAGCTACCTGAAATGAGACTTTAAAAAAAAGAGAACAATATACACAATAATCATCATCAAGTATAGCACAGGCAAGAGCTCCGAAAAAAAACAACACGCGACTCTCTCTCATATTATAGTGACGAAGGTATCCAAATGAACTTAATTTAATCACTATAATAAATTTCACAAACACTTAATACGTTATAAAAATAACTCACAAATTATACTTTAAAGGAATTTATACAGAAATAACACATTGCTAAAAGGGTTGAATTTAAAAACACCTTCTCAATGAGTCTATACATATACAAAATCACATTATGTATACTAAAAAAATCACAACTCTAATATTATTTAACACACATTAGCATTATTTTACAGAATCTATCGCTAATCTGGATAAAGCATCTGCATTTCCATGCTGGATACCCCTCCGATACGATATAGTTAGATTATATCGCTTCAATGCAAGTGCCCATCTTGATAGTTCCATGCTCCATGAGGGGCACTATTAGTTAGATAAGTCAAGGGATTGTGATCCGAAAAAACCTGAATTTTACCTCCAAATACCCAGGTATCAAATTTCTTTAATGCCTCTAAAACACAGAAGGCTTCTCTTCCAATAGTTGACCACTTCATCTGGGTCGGGGTGAGTTTCTTACTAAAGAATGCAATAGGCAATTCCTTTCCGACATCGTTATGCTGTGCCAAACACGCTCCGAATGCGGTTGCTGACGCATCAGTGTACAACCAAAACGGTCGACTAATATCTGGAGTATGTAAAGTCAGCATTCTGACGAGTTAATCTTTGATTTTTACAAAAGCTTCTCCCGCCTCAATTGACCATGGAAGGACATTTGATACCTTTATTTTGGTGAGATCGGTTAGCGGCAAAACAATTTCTGAGAAATTCGGGATATAATCCCTATAGTAGTTCGCAAGTCCAAGGAAGCTTCTCAGCTCTTTCTTTGTTGATGGCCTAGATAGGTTTCTCAAGGCCTCGGCCTTTTCAGGATCAGGTGAATGCTGACCGGATCCAAGTATATGGCCTAGGAATTTCACTTGATTTTGTCCGAAGGCACACTTTTCTAAGTTAACCGCAAGACCAACTTCTCTCCATTTACGAAAAACATTGTCTACGTGAAGAAGGTGATCACTCCATGATTGCGGTTTGCAAGTTTGGCAAAATTCTCTAACGTCTTTCTTTATCTCTGGCCAGAAGAAAGAGTATTTTATCATTTGCTTTGTCTTCTGCTCGCCTAGATGTCCAGCCAAAGGGATTTCATGAGCGACCTTAAGAACTTCATCTCTCTTGCATTTCGGCAAAACTACCTGCTTCACCTTTTCTCAGCATATATATTCTGTATGGGTCAGAACTCCATCCTTAATCGTATATGCGTTTCCTCCCATCCTAGCCATCTCCCAAGCATCCGATAAAGTGGGGTCCGACATTTGTGACTCAATGAATGAGGTTCTGGTCTCCTCGCCAACTTGAGTTGAGTCATCCCGATCAGACTCTGTTGAGATCAGTTCGATAGAAGCTTCTATATCCATAGAAAGAACCTCCAATTCCTCTTTCACCGTGTCGTAACAATCGAGCTTTGATTTGAATTTATGCATCTGTATGTTTTCCTTCAAAGCTTCGAAAGCGGCGGTACTCAGCAGTAGGTCACTCACCAACTTCTTCGAAACTGCGCATGTCACTGGCACCGGTCCATGTACTCCGTCGTCAATATTCATCTCAAAAATTCGCAGTGGTGTAGTTTCCCTCTCCCCGAATGCTGAAGAAATCTCGATATAACCTTCTCCCTCATATTTTATTCCCGAGGTGAAATCTTCACGGATCACTGAAATCTGCGCTCCAGAATCTATAATCCCTGTCATTGTTCGTGGCCGAAGTTTTACATGTACAGTTTCGAGTTCTATCACATTAGCTGCGACTTCAACGGGAACATTTATTTTAGCAGTTAGAACGGTAGATGCATCCTCCTTTTTAGGTTCAGTGGTTGTAATGACGTTACCCAGAGCCGTTGGGTTTAATTTACCCTTTTGTGGAGCCTTGGAAGGGCAAAAACGTGCTGTGTGGCCCTCTAAACCACAAGAATAACATGAGAACTTATGCATCTGTTTGGATTATCCATTCCTTGAAGGATAACCCATATTCCGTGCATTCCAAGTCCCAGTGAATGGTTTGTGTCTAACTGTCCTCTGGTTACTTTCGGTATGCTTTCCTATCGAGTTGAACTGCTGCTTCCGTTTTGTTTCGTATTTGCGATCAGAGCGCACAAGCTCATACCCATCTAATTTGTCAGCAAGTTCTGATGGAGACACCAACCTCGTCCATTCATCCAAGAAGTGATCTATTGCCTCAAGAGGGGCCCGCCTCTTTATCTGATTAGTAATTATCAAGTTTTTCAGTTTCTCAAAACTGTCAATTTTGAGTCCCTCGATCCATTCTTGAAAGTAATTCGCAATTTCAAAAGTAAATTCTCGCCAGGATTTCTCCGAATTCTTCTGGTGGTGAAGGAATTTCTTCCTTGAATTCTTCTGGGCTCAATTTGAATCTTTTTAGCAATACGCTTTTTATATAGTTATAATTATCAAAGTGATCTTCAGATTTCCTTGCAATGAGTTGAATAATGTCAGACGGCATCAGCATAAGTAGTCTGGAGACCCAGTCCTTCGTGTCTATTTGGGCTCTTTTCGCCTGTCTTTCGAACAACGATAGAAACAATGCTATGTGTCCTTTCTTTGGATCAAAATTTGATACATTTTTAGTCAGCTCATAACATGAGGGCTTCTCATGCTTCGGGTTTGCAGAGCAATCAGATGTCGTCCGCAACCTTTCCAACTGGATTTCCATCTTTAATCTTTCCTTTTCCGCCTCCATTTTTAATAGTTCCTGTTCCGTTTCTTTCTGCTCCGCCTGCAATTTAAATCGCTCCTCCCTTTCCATAACTATAGTCTCTAACTTAAGTTTGGCAACATTCTCATTATAGTGCTTATTTCCCTGAATCAAACTGACTAAATCAACCTTTGAGAAAGTGGGAGACGAGTTTTCTCCCAAGTCCGTAGCTAAAGATATTAAATCTTCCTTTCTAGCCCGTTTTAAACTAGACATTTTGGTATCCGCAAAGGCCTAAATTTCCGAATCAAGAAAGACCTAACGAGAAGAAAAATAAGGGAGGAGGGCACTCGCCGTGCACGTATAACCCAAGTATTCTATATTACAATATTTACCACAACGCTTATCAGAATACCGGAAAGTAGTAATTATTCATATATTTCTCGTTTGATAATAACCACATAATTTTATCAAATTCTAAAAGAACAACAACATATGAATGTAATTTCAATATCAACTAACTTCTATATTTTAGATAATTACTATGCACTTTCAATTAAAAACTAACTACCTCAGATCCTCGATATACTATTCTAAAATCGCAGTAATACCTGGATTACAATAAACACTCATCAAAACAATAAATAGCAAAAATACACTAAAAATATCGCTTAGAAATCAAATACAGTAAAAGGAAGTCAATTAAAAACGGTATTTTCGCTTCGAATATCTAAAATGATGCACAGCATCATTTACCAACCACTCTCATCCTCATTTATCTATACTGATATACACAATATTGTTAAATAAAATACATTCGTTTCTAATTATCTACAATGATGCACATTATTCAACAACTCGACCTTGTTTAAAATAATTACATCGACACAAATATTCTTCAATTAACGCAATAATACTCCTACTCTATCGTTAATACTAAATTAAGTTCTAGTTGTCCACCGAAACTGATGTTCCAATATTAAAACTATATACCGCAGAGAGACAGACAAACTACACCAACATGGAGCCCCTACCTCGAGTAGATTGATGGCGTCGGTAATCCTACCGACTACGCCAGTCAGGTTTCCCTAACCCCGCGTTATGATTCCTCTTACTCTAAAAGAACCTAATTCACCAATCGAATATATACCAACTAAATAAGGACTGCAAAAACACAAAAATTACCAACGCCATAAATGTATCTACTGAAATTTTATTAACAAAAAAACCTTAAATAGTATCGAATTACAACAGGTTGCCACAAAAACCATTAACAAATAATAGGTTCAAATTCATAGACGCCCCGGTGGCACAATTGTAAATGATTGGAATCCTTACAGTGACCATTGTGTGTCATGGTGTGGTTGAATTGGCGTGGAATGACCCAGGGGGAATTAGTTTTTCCTTCCCAGGAGGTTCCAAAAGAAATCATCGAAACAAATATGAAAATTAAAAACAATAACACACAAAATTCAAAATCCTATCCCTTTATATTAAGTTCAAAACCCTTAAAATTTAAAGTAACACTTTTTCTGCATTATATTCAAATGTCCCTGCCTTTACCCACAAAAACATGGAATATGAATGACGCACTTGCAATAGCTAGGAAATATGTGAGACTGTAGTCAGATTAGACAAAATGCTTTATAGTTCATCTATAAAGTAGATAAAACTTTCTTTTTAGCTTATGAAAAAGAAAATTATAAATAAACGATGTTACAATATTAACAGATTATTTTCACTTACTGTTTCTATTGAAAGTTTGAATTATTTTGAAAACAATTTCATTTGTTCACATTAAATACCCCGGATTGGACTGTCATTTAAACTGTTCATTAATTAGGTTTATTTTTCAGAGAGAAGAATGAAAAGTTGGCAAGATAAAAGATTTTGCTCAAGAATTCTATCTGAAATTCAGTATCAAACTCCAAAGATTTAACAGGTATGCCCATCATCGAAAGTCAAAATTTTTGATCGATAACAAGCAATCACACTATATTACAATACAGAACCTTCTCCAGAAATATCCTCTCACATTTTCTTAAATATAAAATTAGCCACAGAAACACATTTATATATATATATATATATATATATATATATATATATAATATGGCATCAGACATCAAGCATATAATCATAACGAAAGTACAAAATAAAAAAATACCAAAAATCAACTTGTTTATAAGGATGAATGCTGCAAATCTCAACTTTACACCCCTAGTTCCCTTCCAGTTGTATTTGAGTGACAAATGTGTAGACAGCAGCTTGCTGAGAATCCTTTTGGTGCAATCTTTAATTGAATTTCCTCCAATACTGCTCAGAAAATCACACTGAAAGAATGAAAATTGATTAAATGCATGATTTGATACTGTTATTTAATTTAATTTTGATGATTCCATAAGATACTTTAATGATATTTAAAAATACAGCATCATCCTTAAATAAATTGAAACCCACTTAGTTAAATATATTTGAATCTATACTTTTAAAAGCAATCCATGTAGAATAATTTATTGTTATATTTCCATTCTTTATCAAAACTTTATTTTAATTATTGGTATTAAAATGTTGAACAAATAATGAACTTAATTTGCAAAGTTAAATTTGATAAGTATTACAAAATTGTATTTGATAAATTTTCACTTGCAATATTGTGAAACTTATTTTCATCCTTCAATAGACCCTCTAAATTTAATAAATCTTCCGGGTTTTCACATGGTAACTGAGGTAAACCGGGAGGGATACTAGGAATTGATCCTCTTGAAGATATCTTGCTTTCTTTAATTTCCTTTATATCTTGCTGTATAGACGCCAGCATTCTTAGAACCTTTCTCTGGAAACCTGTAATTTAAAACATTTGAATTTTTTCAAATTCAAAATGATTATAAATACTTATTTGCAGGGTAGAAATTAAAGAAATTAAGTCACTAGTCAAAGGGACCAGTAAGTAGAAATTTTTTAAATATAAAATTAATATAAAATTTTTTAGAGGAATAAAACTTTAATGGTAATTAAGTAGCAGCTATGAAAAAATAAAAACTTTACTGGTCCCATGGACCACTATAGATTATATTCTGCTAATTCGTTATGTTTTAGTGGTCCCGGACCAACAGACCGTTAATTTCAAGCCCTGCTTATTTGTTTAATTATAAAAAGACAAATGTTCATTTATGCATGCAAACTGTATTTATAAGCTTGTTTATCAACATAATTGACTCGCTTTCATCTTTAAATTTTTCTGGTCTCTTTACTAATGGAGTGATATTTTTCGGAGACGCTGGCAATTGCTTATTCAATGGCATATATGACATCACGGAATGTTGTTCACGGATTGGTTTTTGTTGCAGCACCACTTGCGTTTGTCCAAATAAAGATGGCACTTCTGGCAAAGAATGGTGTTTCATTTTCGGGAATGAAGGCAGGTGATGGATTTCACCTTTTGAAGACTTGTCCCTATTAACCACTGGCCTCTTTCTTTTTCTTCAAGACAACTCTTCTACTTCTTCTTTTTCACTATTTAAGTCGGAACTAAAGACAGCCCTCTCTTCCAACTTTACCGCTTTATCATAAGAATCTGAAAGATGATAAGTACAATTGAGCTTATTTAAAATGCTATTTACTTCAAATGAGTCTACAACATATTGTTATAGCTGCTTTCAGTGATATGCAGTTACTTAAAATCAAGAAGTTAGTTCTAACAAAAACTTACCAGAACTTTTCATTATAAGGACTCATGTCCTTTGCCATGAAGTTTCAGGATCTCTTAAACATTTTACGCAATCCTCTATCTTTTTGAGGCTTTTAAAAGGAGGTCAAGCACACATGTTGCCTTCCACCCATGAGCATGGGACAACAGTTACAGAATTTTCTTCTGGAAATTTAACAACATGAAATCTAAAAAAGAAAAATAAGTAGCAGAGCCCACTACTCGTACACAAATAAATTTCATGTAGTTTTCAAACATTTATCTCACATTTTATGACAAACTTATGATGAAATCAAAATTTTTGAAAATTTAATTTTTCCAAATTTCTTCTTCATTGTCACGACAGCCCCGAGTGGGCCCTGGCCTTCTTGCGACAGTTCTCCAGTTTTTGATCGTCAAGACATTTAGATCTTTATTGATACAGTCCATCCATCTGAGTTTGGGTCTGCCTCTGTGGCGAGTGTCCGTATGTTTAGCCAGAAAAATTCACCTTGTAATACTGTCCTTCATTCGAATTAGGTGGCCAGCCCACTTGATTCTTTGAATTTCAATACATTTTATGACATCAGGTTCTTTAAAGATATGATATAGTTCTAGATTTGATCTTTTATACCAAATTCCATCAATCTGTTTGAAACCAAAAATGTCCCTTAGTATTTTCCTCTCAAAAACTCTAAGAGCATCCTCATCCTTTTTAGTCATTGCCCATTTCCAAATTTTTAGCTACTCCTAACCTTCAATAAAAATTTGCATAACAATGAAGAAGTGGCAGAAATACATTTGATGTTTTATATGGCAAAAGAATGCCTTTGCATAAAAATGCATTCACTGACCAACAACTTAAAGGAGATATACCTGAAACATGACATATTTTAAAAGTAGATGATTCGGAAGGTTTTCTGTAGAAACTAGTTCTATGTAAAAACTCCTGGCCAATAATAAAAAGTTGATTTTCTTCACAGATAAAGTTTTGGGCCAAAATAATTTTATCATTTTTTAGCATAACACAATTATCAGCTGATTTTACTTTAAGTTTAAAGTTATTCTCTTTGTACTGTATACCTTGACATTTTAGAGTTGGACCACTAAAATGTAAAGATGAAGCTAATGGAATCACTGTATGTTTTCTGACTTTCTGATGTTCATGAAGGTCTTTACTTTGAAGAAGTCTTTTACAAATCTGTTGTAGTGGTTTGTGAGGAGTACGAAGCAATTTTTCATTCTCCCTAAGTAGCTTTCAAATGGTAAAGCACTTATATTATTGAAACTTCCATACCTACGAACATCCTCAGCTAAATGTATCAGTGAATGTACATTATAAACAACAAATTCTTCCCCATACAAAGTCTTGGAATGCTTAACAAAATAACATAATAATACCTCAGTATAATCTAAATAATCTTCAATTAACTTTTCATTAAGCATTATTCTAATTGCTAAATGTAAGCATAAAAAGTTATTATAATAATCAGGCAATAAATGTCTTTTAAAACAACAGGTTTCACATACAGCAAAAAAACATCTAAATTCTGTTGCCTTCCAACGATCTACTTCAATTAGTGAACGGGATTTTCTCTGGAATTCTTTTGAAGAATACTTCGAACAATCTACCGAACTTTGATTGAAATTTGTTTTAGCAAACTACTTAGGCTAATACGAAGAGATCCTTTATATTAAGCTAAAATTAACTTTCTTACAACCCCTAAACAAACCAAATGCATGTAATCTAAAGGAAACATAGACACTAATCCCACATAAATGTCAAGTAATGAAGAAGGATTCATAATGTTCTCATCAGGTGAATCTACATTAATTAATTCTATTTGAAAAATCTTCATCTTTTCGTTTTGGTGAATCCAACTCTGGAAATGTCATACGCCCCAACCATTTTTCTTTCTGTATGCATCTTTCGCAGCCAAAATACCCATTATGATTTTTTATACATTTCAAATAAGAGCGAGCAGGAGCATCACAAATAAACGTATCAATAAGAATTTTAAAAGTTTTCCCCACAATCACTGGATTTTGAAGTAATTCCTTTATATCCTGAATAAAAGCAAATAAGTATTGCGAAACATTATCAGGTTTACTGCACCTAGAAAAGATTCCAATAACAAACGGTTTTGAATTTTGAATATTGTTAACCAAGCATAAAATTGGCAGTCTTGCTGTGAAGAACTTTTAAACAAAGGCAATCCATCAATATTAAATGAGAGCTTAATGGTACTTAAATCTTCTAGAAGAGTTAATTGTTTCTCTAAACCATAATGAATGCCAAAATGTATATATTGACCACTATTCAAATCTTTAGTTTCAATAATTCCTGGCGTATCTAATAATGTTCTGGCATCCTTAGGTAAAGCATGGTGTTTTTCAAGGATTTGTAATACATCATTTATAAAAGTATAGGTTACATTATGTTTAATGAAACAAGTTCTGGGCTCATTGGCTAAATTTGATTCATTTTGTGACTTTTTACTACACATCGCATCCATTTCAACTTTAGTTTCCAAGTCCTCTCTCTTATCCATATAATCACTATCATACACTGTACTACTTGAACATTGATTATCAGAATCTTCCTCAGAACTGTCAATAGACATGCTAAGATTTTCAGATGTACCATGAAAATCATTATCAATCATATCCTCTTTTTTCAATCTTGTCTAGATTCATATCTCATTATATCTTTCATATGTTCATCCACTGCTTCCTTTAATTTGCGATCTCTTTGCCATTTAGAAAGTTTACACTTCATCATATGGATCAAAATGATCATAGCAATAATAAAAATTAGATTCAGCATAATGATTTTATAGATTTTAATAAATAATTTACAAAGAGTTAAATAAGCAAAAAAATACTTCCTCTTTTACTTTGTCATTATGAATAGCACACTTTTCATTCTAAAATGAAAAGAAAAAGAAAAATAGAAAAAGTAATTTCTACAATTTTTTTTATAATCTTGAGATCAAACAATATTTATTAACTCCATAGCAAAATTTATATGCATAGCCAATTCATATAATGAAATTTGATTTTAATAATTTTATAAACATCACAAGAACATTGACATTTGGATATTTTACATTCTCCACAACAATACACAAGTCATAATGCACCAAATCAACTATTGGTTATATTCTAAAATTATTAAAAATAATAAAGCTTTTCTTTCCTTCAAACTTTTTAGGACGACACATTACACGGTATACTGATGACCTCTTTTATTTGGTGTGGGGACTTCATGATTTTTTTAATTATGCACATTCTACTTTGATGATGGCATTTTGGTTGATAACTATTTTAACAAGGTCAATGTGTAATGGGCTGAGTACAGAAAATTATGGAGATGCAACAGATGTCAGTTTAGCTGGATGCCAGATATCCCAGTCACATGGCCGCAGTATGCTTTCCCACCTTTATTTAAATTAGTTAGCTGTTATTATTTGTTTTCTCATTGATCTCTTATTTTCAAATTACTTTTTAATATTTTCAAGTTCAGAATTAATATTATAATTTGGCAATAATTGCAACATTTTAAATCATTAGTTACATCAGCATTACATTTTGTTTATAGTTTTTGTCTGAAGATACTTGGTCACAGTAAATTTATCAAAAATTTGAAGTCACTACTCGACATTAGTGTGAAGTTGTGGAATGAAGATCTTATTCTTCCATCTAACCCAATGTCATCGGTTGTTAAATATGCTAAAAAATTTTCTGCGTCATAATTATTCATTCTTTGGAACATCGAACTGACCCAATATCTACATTTTCGTCTCTTTTGGGACTTGTAAATTGGAAGCAAACCACAACTCATTATTAAAAAAATCTTCGTCAAACAGCATCCTACAAAACCAGAGTCTGTCTGGTGGAAATACAAAAAACAAAAAAATAGACAAAATTGAGTCAATCTGGTTGAAGCAGTCTGTTTAAAAAACACAACTGTTTAGAGAAAACAAAACATATTTTTGTTTTTAACAACAAAACTGTTTTTAAAACTGTCTGGTTTTGGGAAGTTTTCTGCATTTGTTTTCCGCCAGTTAAGTGGGCACGTCCTAGTTATTAAAAGCTTACCAAAATAGCAATTTTATCTTTAGTAATTTCAATTTAATTGTTGGATTTTCAACTTCGTTTGTCATGTTTAACAGTGATGACTCTATTTCTGAAAAACAAACCAAAAATGAAAATTGTCTCTCATAATTAATTATAACATCTAAAGAAATTGTTTTGTTACCAGCGTTGTTAATGTCCATAGTTTCTATAAATGAAATGAGTTTTGATTTAATACTTAGTTCTTTAACATCTAGCCAAATAATATAACGAAAAGCCTCTTTTTTATATTGAAGAATATATTTCGTTGGAAATAACTTTCTAACTTACAAAATGTCAATTTGCTAAGTTTAAGCTGCATGAGAAAGGATAAAAAATATAGGGAATTAAATACAAGTTCTTAATTTGTTGTGATGAAATAAGTTTTCTAAAATAGAATAAAAGTTTAAGGTACATTCAACGGAGGTAATGAGTTTCTATTTTAGATCAAATATATATGAAATATATTTAGATCAAATATATCTATAGATAAAATTATGACGCAAGTTATTTTCATTTATGAGAGTCATGTTGTCATCGAAGTATTTAAAATTTTACAAAAAATACATGAAGCTGTTAAGAATTTTTTGAACATACAAATAAAAAAATAATTTTAATTATTCGTTAATTTCATCTTTGATTTTAAATTTAAAAATATCTTTTATTTATAATTAAAATGAAAGTTTTTAGAAAGTTAGTATTCGGCTAAATCAACATCAACAACCAAATTCGTTACATCACTACTTCTAAAATTTCTACTGGCATATTCGATCGGTATACTTTTATTTATATTTTATATATGTTTCAAGATTAAATAACTTCTTATATTCGCAATTGAAATTTTCATAACAGAACATTATAGCATGTTTATAACAGTTGGAAGTTCATAAAATTATAAATATATATGTTGGATAGAAAGAGAGGGAGGCAAGCGGTTTTCTTCAAATAACTGTACGACTTAAGCGCCGCAAGTATTTTGAATAAATTTTCACGAGAATTTCCTTTTACGAAAATTTTCATTTTTCCCACGTGTTCTTTCATAGCAACTTTAGCATATCTAACTTTCAAAAAAGAGTTATAATAATTTTATTCATTTACTAAACATATCGTAAGTAATAAAATTAATAAAGATAATTAAGAATAAAATAAATACTTACATTTTTTCCAAATGAAAAACGGTGAAATTATGCACTGTCAGGTGTCAGGTCGACGCTAGCTAGTGGAAGCCATTGAAGTTGCAAATACTCTCGAACGACACATCACCGGGTCGTTGACGAATCAAATTCGACTATTAGAAAAGAACAGTGATTTCAAGCCATTTTCTGTCTTATCCGACATCGGAACGATATATATGTGCCGTGAATTTACGATGGGCAAATTTTCATCGGAAAATCTGCTCATAAATATATCATTTTCCGATCAAATTTAGAAAAACGGAAACCGGTTATGTGATACTGATCTAAACGATATGGTCGCTAAGATATTGGATCAGTTTACGATCATTCGATGAAAGGCCAGGCAAAAAACGATGAGTTCATGCTACTAGGATCTTTGCTAGGCAGCAACACTGAGTACAGTGTGAAAGGTGTCAAATCTGGCTACTAGTGGAAACAAATCATCATAGTCGTAACCAGCTTTCTGCGAAGAACCTCTTGACTCAATTCGAGCTTTTGCTTTATAGGGTAAACCGTCAGAATTTGTTTTTATTCTTTACCCCCATTTGTTATCAAGTATCCGTTGATTTTCTGGAAGTTCTGTAATCTCCCAAGTTCCATTATCTTCATGAGATTGTAGTTCTTCCATCATGGCTTCTTCCCATAACTTGGATTCGGGTGACCTCATTGCTTCACTGTAACAAGCAGGAGTCTCAATGCCAGTAAGAGTGCTCACAAAAAGTACATAATTTTCTGAGATAAACTGTGGCTTCTTATGTTTTCGTTCAGGGTAGAGTATTCCAGGATCAGGTTCCTCCCTGAATTCATTTTCATAACTCACTTAAGTACTATAATTTTCTTTTTCAAGACACATATCACTGCAATCGGTATCTTCAACAGTCAATGGCTTATATGGTAATTCGTCACAAAATATAACACTGCAGCTTCTTTTCATTTTATTTTTAGATGGTATAAATACTCTGTATCCATCATGAGCTTCATATCCAACAAACAGTCCTCCTATGGACTTTTTATCCCACTTTCGGCGTCTTTGTTTTGGTTCATGTACATAGCATTTTGTACCGAATATTCTTAAGCGTTTTAAGTTAAAATCTTCTGACTTTCTAAGACATAATTCATACGGAGTTTCATCTTCTACTGGAGTGGGTCGTGTGTGATTTAATACATAGGCAACTGTGTTACACGCCTCAGCCCATAACTTCTTTGGTACCTCCTTTTGGTGAACCATAGCTCATGCAATGAATGCGGTGGTGGTGCGGTTCTGCCGTTCAGCGGCTACGTTTTGTCCAGGTGTCTCAACTATTGCCACACGCAGATCAATAACCCGATCATTCAAAATCTTTTTCACTGAGTGGTTGATAAACTCAGTGCCAGTGACGCACAGCATACAGTCTTTGCTTCATTAAGGAAAGTTTCTATACAATTTGATACTTCACTCTTTGCTTTCAAGAAGAATAATCGATGAAATTTTTATAGTAATCTTTGAGAACTACCCTTAAATGTGAAACCCCAGCTGAGTCTTCTTCCATTGCACCAACGACATCAGCATTAATTTGTTCTCCAGGTTTGGTTGGTTTAACATCTCGTGAATGAAATTACTTTCTATGGGCTTTGTCATATACATACCCTAAAAAAAACTCAGAGTTCCCATTAGATAAATAAATGCCATGACTTTCAAGAAACTTAATACAATGTTTCTTACTTTGATGGGCCATTGTTTCATGCTTAACTTGGAGAGTATCTCACTGGTACTTGAAATAAGAACAGTTGCACGTTTCCTAGGATTTTTATCAACCATTTCCATCATAAACAGACCATTTTTTGATTTTTGACCCATTGCAATGGTTTGATTACCAATCTTAACCAAGCAAAATTTATTTTTAAATACAACTTTAAATCCTTTACTTAAAGAATGAGAGACAAAAAACAATTGATATTTTAAATCAGGTACATATCATACATTTGATAAGTTATTTTTCTGTCATTTATCAGCTGCCATTGGTCAATTTAACAAAAATGAATACTCCATTTGTTTGGTCAATTGAATGTCAAAATGCATTTAAAACAGTAGAGGATATCATTCTTATAAAACCTTCTTTAAAAGACTTTGATACAAAATTACCTATTTCTTTTATCACTGATGTAAGTAAAGTTGCTATATGTGGTATTTTATTGCAAAAAAGACAATATATATTATCCTTTGGAATTTTTCTCTCGGAAATTAACACCTGCTGATGTAGATATCCTTCCATCAACCATCCAGGAACTTCCATCCCAAGAAATAACATCCCGATTGGGGAAAAGTGGCAGGTATTCAAACAAGAAATATATCCATTTGTGTTTTAGCAATTGTTTTCAACACAGATGAAAAAGAGTTTTAATTTCTTTTCAGTATTCAGTAAGACAGATTTTTAACATGCTCATGCCAACTCTGAAATTTGCAATAACGACAACGTGAACGTGTTAGTAATTTAATTTTTTTAAAATTTCCATTTTTCGTTCCAACAAAGACAGTATGAACACCATTACAGTTAAAATATTTAGAAGCAGATGTACATAGTTCAGCATCATGCCTAACTTCAAGTCTGTTTCCCACAGCATGTTTTCACTAAGTAATCTAGTTTTTAGCATTTATAACAACACAACAGATTCGGAATATATTATTGAAGGATTGAACCAGACAGTTAATTAATGCAATTTTGACAAATTCCTTCCACGGCACAAAGCTTGAGATTTCAGTTTTCAAACTTCTTCATGTAATTCAAACTCAGATATCGTGCCTTGAGCCTAGTTTAGTGAATTACTTTCCAATAGAGATTTCGTGTGATCCAATAACTTTGAACTTCATTAATTTGCAAGTTTCCAGTGCCGATGAAAATTCTATTAGAATATTTCCAGAAGTACTCTTCTTGGTTCGCCTACCAAACTTTTGTGAAAAATTATGGTAGCAGAGAGGCACTTTTAAAAATAAACATAATTTATTGAAGCTGCATCAAATAAACTTAAAAACTCTTTCAAAATAAAGCTAGCTAACTAACTGACCACAATACATAGTATACAACAACTATAATCAAACAAACGCTCAGTTACATGCAAGCACAAATTGTTTTGAATTCCAACAGGTGGCATGATTTGATTGGCCATTGCAACCTATTGCATCATATGCAAGAGGTGGTGTTTTTTCTTTGACCACTGACTGAATGACATCACTTGATTTAACCAATAAAAACATTCCACACTGCCTTTTACACTTAACTGCTTATTGAACTGTGAACAGAATAAATATTTGTTTTCATTTTGCTATTTCACTACCTGGGAGAACAGCTGGGTAAATTAAATATTAAATTAATCTATTTTAATAAGTACAAATCTAACTTAACCCATATTTTACCACATTAAGAAAAAATTAATATTTTTCTAAAAAAATTCTATCACAGACTAATGAGACAGCAAGCAAAAGTATAGAGTTAAAAACTTAAGAAAACTTCATCGGTTGTCTTTTTGCAAGCTGTCCTATGTATAGGACGATGGTACAATCCACTACTACATGCTTTGCAGTCAAGCATCTTGGTTTACATGAAATGGTAGTAAACATTCAAAGCAAAGTCCTAAACTACATTTTTGGCCAATAGTTAAGGGTTTACTTGTACGGTTTTTAAGCTGTCATTTTCGTTGTTTTCCATTTACTAGAAAGGTTTCACTTTGGAATTTGAAGTAATCATGATTTTTTTCGAATGCCCAAGCTAAATCTTGCAACATTGCAAGGTACACACAATCCCAGTTAAGCTATTGTAAAATGTCGAAAAAATTCTAGGAGTTCTACAACTTGTTCTGGAGGAAACGTTTTTAATGTTTCTAAACCAGTGCAACCGGTGATGTCTCAAATGCATTTTTTAACAATGGTCAATACCGCTTATTTCTTGCATGGATGAAAAATATATTTTTATGAGATTGTCCAACAAATCTACACCATTTTTGTACAAATTATACGAAACAACACATAATAGTATGTCTACTTTCTGCTTTCCACCCTTCATTCTTCTTTCTGCTTTTTTAAAGCCTCTTTTGTCGTCAAGACTGGAGATCAATGAGACAACTCTATTGTCAATCCATCGAACAGCTGCAATTTTATTAAAGGACATTTTGTCATTCAATTTTCCTTAACTGTTCCCGTAGCAAAAAAAAAACTTGCTTCTGAGAGACCAAAAAGATCACACGACGTAAAAATGTTTTCCTTATAAATTTTGTGGTTTGCAGGAGTTTCAACAAAAGACAATCAATTTTCAACGACTGGTTGGGCTAATGATTTCTTTTCTTTCTTTTCATAATCATGCCACACTTGTTTTCATAATTGCTTTACTGCCTGATATGGTATAATACGAGAGGGATATACATCGAAAGATGAGAGTATCCTTAGATTGTATCCAAATTTTACGGGTTTTCCTTTCATGTACAGTTTGCATTCATGTCTTCCAAAATAGCAGACTATTCTTTCATCATTACTTAAATGTTCAGGAAACATACCAATCTGTTAAAAACTTTATTCTACAATTTCTAATTTGGACGTACTTTCTAATAGCGATCTGAATCAATAGCAGTATTGTCATTAAAGTATAAATAACTCTTGTTATCTAAGTATCGCTAAGACACACCTACAGGTTCATATACTTCTTGACATTGTTTGACTAACAATTGTCGTTGTTCCAGCATCAGAAGCATTTCCCCAGTACATTTTTTTCTCTGAGTAAAATGCAACATCCGCTATAAAAAATAATTCCTAAAATTTGTTAAAGTTAATCGAATTTTAGACAAAAATCATGAATATTTTTCTGTCAAGCATGCTCGTTACCATCTACCATAGCTGGACAATCACATTTTCAGCCATCATCTCGAGAAGTTGCAGGGTGATTTTACTGAAATCATATCCGTAAAATAATTAGGAGCTGATGAAAATTTTAGTGCACAATTAGTCCATTTGGGTGTTGAAACGTATTCAGCAGCATCTTTTTTCTTTAAGAATTTCAATTGTTCCATCTGATTCTTCTTGAATCTTTTCGTCGAAAGCAACATGACCATGTTCAATGCTGCTGACGGCATCATCAACTTTTTAATCCTCAGTGACAATTTCTGGAACATGTGGTGATATTGTCCCGTAGATAAGGTTAGCGTGGATAATCAGTTGGATGCATCGAATGAATAGAAGACAAAGCTCTCTAATCTCAACTCAAGACTTTATCTCCTCGAACTAAATATTACATCTGCTTATATAAAGTTGGCGAAACATTTAATAATACAGTTAATAAGCATAACTAAGGGGTAATTTACATATAAGAAATTTACATAAATGCTATTTTGCATATAAATTAAATAATCGAAATAATAATTGAAAACATAAAAGTCCAGGGATTCGAACCCGAATCCTTTGGCATCGTAGAGCAGCGCTCTAACCATTCGACGACCGTGACGTTTCTCCCTCCTTAGGAGGAGTCAGCGTCCCGCTGTAATCTGGTCTGGCTCCTTGTGACAGGTCTCCTAGGAATCTTGTGCGCTCCTGCGTCATCTAGTTGTCTCTGTGGATCACAGTAGGGTTTCAACCTCAGGACGTGGACTATGTCTTTTTTACTTTGTCGTCTGCTAGTCACTTCTATACTTTGTACTTCGTATGTTACGTCAGATAGGCGTCGAGTTATTCTGTAAGGACCGAAGTAGCGTCTAAGGAGCTTTTCGGAAATTCCCACTTTTCGTACTGGGGTAAATACCCAAACTAAGTCGCCAATATTGTAATTGACTGGTCGGTGCCTCTCGTCATACCGTCGCTTATCCACTGCTTGAGCGTCCAGGATGTGTAGTTTCGCAAGCTGCCTAGCTTCCTCAGCTCTAGTGATCAGCTGTTGTACATAATTATCGGCATGATTTTCTGTGTCATGTGGAAGAATTACATCGAGCGGAGTCTCAATATCTCTGCCATGTACGAGAAAGAATGGGCTAAATCCGGTGGTGTCCTGTTTTGCCGAATTATAGGCGAAAGTCACAAAAGGTAGGATGGTATCCCAATTTCTTTATTCGACATCTACGTACATGGACAGCATATCTGCTAGTGTTTTGTTGAACCTTTCTGTTAAGCCATTCGTTTGTGGATGATAGGTGGTCGTTAGAAGATGAGACGTCTGGCACAATTGATTGATGTCTTTTACAAGATTGGATAAGAAGGAACGTCCTCGATCACTTATCATTTCTCTAGGGGCACCGTGCTTCAGTATGATTTCTTCAACTAGAAATTTAGCATTTTCTGTTGCCTCAGCAGTTGGTAACGCTTTAGTAACTGTTAATCTTGTCAAGTAATCGGTACAAACAATGATCCACTGGTTCCCGTTTCGTGTAAGCGGAAAGCGTCCAAGAAGATCTACTCCAATTTTATTAAATGGTATATCAGGGGTTTAATAGGATGGAGTTGTCCTGATGGAAGTTGAGGTGGAGATTTTCGTCTTTGGCATTCTCTGCAATGCGACACATATCGGCGTACGCTCCCATATAATCCTGGCCAGCAGTACTTCCCCCTTATTCGGTCGTACGTTTTGGCAAATCCGAGATGACCGGAAGTTAGAGCATCATGAAGACTCTTCAAGACATCACGGCGGAGTTGTTTCGGTATCACCAAAAGCCATTGTTGTCCCATAGGATCATAGTTTCTTTTGTACAGTACATTGTTTCTCATCTGATAACTTTGGTAACCGTCACCTTTCTCGAGAGTTCTAATTATGGACTTCAAGTGTTTATCTTTTAACTGCTCTTTTCTATAATCTGTGATAGCAGCAAGAGAAGGAATTTCATCAGAGTTCTCGACTACCGATTCGAAAAGAGGCTTTCTTGACAATGAATCAGCATCGGAATGTTTACAGCCGCTCTTATAGACGATGTTGATGTCGTACTCCTACAACCTCAAAGCCCAGCGTGCAAGTCTTCCGGAAGGATCCTTGAGATTGGCTAACCAGCACAAAGAGTGGTGATCCGTTACTACGGTGAAGGGTCTTCCGAAGAGATACGGTCTAAATTTACTGATAGCCCAGACGACAGCAAGACACTCCTTCTCGGTCGTAGAGTAGTTCTTTTCGGCAGCTGTCAGAGACCTGGATGCGTAGGCTAATGGTCTTTCTTTACCGTCTTGGACCT
>BGPR01000531.1:473726-490110 GCA_013235015.1 Araneus ventricosus
TCATTGTACTTCGTTCAGACTACGTATTGCTGGTTTGTTTGTAGCGAAGATTTAGCACCATTTATGCCGAGCCTATCCACCTACTGCTGCGGCATCATCATCGTTAGGACTCACGAATCGCAGTCCGACGCTCCTTCCTTCATTCGTTTTTCCGAAACTTCAAACTTTTGTACAAGCGCGCAGATCAACGCGTCCGTTGACCAGTAGTGATAAAATTGGTGCCCTCTGAAGGGTTGCTGAACCGCAAAAAGTTCTTTCATTGTTGCATTTTGCAACAGATATGGGTGGTGTTCTTTTTTAACTTAGTTGTTATGTACGTCGGAGGATTTTCTTCAATTGCGGCCTCACCTCCTGAACAGGTCGCCTGAGTTAGTTTTCCTCATTGGGTCGACGTGGAGAAAGGCTGGAGCGGCGTAAAGGTGACTGTGATTGTCGGCGGTAGCGGGAACGTCGAGGGTAAGGCGAGTTACTCCTGGAGGAAGTCGTCGGCTGCGCGTAGCTATCTTCGAAGCTTTGTGTCGATTCATTATCCGCATCTCGTCGGGGGTTGAATGTTCGTGCGGCTCTTGAATCTGCAAATATTTGCCGTCTCTCCCTACAGTATCTCAACACGTGTCCTCGGCGCCCGCAGTGGTAGCAGAGAGGTACGTTGCTGTCAGTTCTCCACAGGTCGTTTTTACGCATTGGAACGGCGCTATGTCTGGCTTCACGTCTTGGCGGCGATCTAACTGAGACTGGGCTTCGAGAAGTGGTGTTGCGTCGAGGAATAGAGTTACATTGTCTCGGAGCAGCGAGTGGTGCCAGAGTCTCCATAACCTCTTCTCGGACCATAGATGCAATGTCCGGTGGCGACTCGGGTTCATCATTCGTATAGTATTGTATTTCCGGTAAGACCCTTCCAAGTTCCTCCCTTACAATTTCACGTATTAAGGATCTAATGTCACCAACGTCTGTTTCGGCCGGCACTGCCGAAACATTAGGTAGCCTCTGAAATCTTGTTCGGGTGATACGTCTTCGTCGAAGACTTTCTATCTCACGGCATCATTTTACAAACTCGTCGACTCTCCTAAAGTCCTGAACTAACAGAGTCTGGTATAAGTCCTCCGCTATGCCCTTCATGAGATGCGCCACTTTCTCGTCTTCTGGCATGGAAGGATTAGCTTTCCGGCACAGAGAGAGTACGTCTTGGATGTACGATTCAGACGTCTCTCCAATTTGCTGGGTACGTGTTAGTAAGAGTCTCTCAGCTTGGCGTCGCAAATCTTCCGTACGGCAAAACGCATTGCTCAGAGAATTCTTGAACGTCGTAAAATTGGTAAAAGTGTCCTCATTGTTGTCGAACCACTGTCGGGCTGTTCCAGCGAGATAGAAAATAACGTTAGCCAGGCACATCTGATCATCCCAATGGTTATAGGTGGCGATTCGTTGAAAGTCCTTCAGCCAGTTGTTAGCTTCTTGTTGATTGTCATTTCCCGAGAAAATGCAGGGATTTCTAGGTAGCTGGTACGTCAGGATGGGTACTGGCGCTGGTGGAACTCTGACAGAAACGGAGCTGGTATCATCAAGCAGTTTTGGCGTAGTTTCCTTCGACTCAGGCATTTTTCTCGGACCTCTAATTGGATCCAGTAATAGGCCAAACTCTGGAGGATGTCCTTGAACACATCGACTTATGCGTAGCTCTTCCGTCGTGTTTATCGTACTCGGCGCCTCCACCAAACTGTCGCGTAGATAAGGTTAGCGCGGATAATCAGTTGGATGCATCGAATAAATAGAAGACAAAGCTCGCTAATTTCAACTCAAGACTTTATCTCCTCGAACTAAATATTACATCTGCTTATATAAAGTTGGCGAAACAGTTAATAATACAGTTACAGTTAATAAGCATAACTAAGGGGTAATTTACATATAAGAAATTTACATAAATGCTATTTTGCATATAAATTAAATAATCTAAATAATAATTGAAAACATAAAAGTCCATGGATTCGAACCCGAGTCCTTTGGCATCGTAGAGCAGCGCTCTAACCATTCGACGACCGTGACAATATTATAATTTAAAAATCTCTATCATATTCATCGGCCAATGGCCTTAAATACTCAAAAGCGTCTTCAGTTAAAAATCTCCGAATCATTTCCAATACTTTTCTGGAAGGAGCGGATGTGAAATCAGATCACACCTCGAACAGTAATATTCTTTTCCCTACAAAAGATAGCGTCAGCACGTGACCAAAACTCTCGACCAAAGAAACAGAACAAATATATTACTCAAGACACACCTACAGGTTCATATTCCAAGTAAACTAGATACTATTGAGTTTTGCAATAAGTAAAACATAGATATTCTAATCCTTTTTTCCGAAATTTCAAATGCCTTTGTATGGGTGTGCATAGTAGGGTATTTTACTATCGTCCTATATATAGGACGGCACCTAAAACCTTTGTAAAACCAGTTTGAATATAGTTTTTGTTTCCAAATTTTACTCAGAAATAACATATAAGACATGCCATGAATAAATTTGAAAAAAGAAATTGTATTTTTTCTCATAATTATTTAAAAGAAAAATATAATTCTTGTCAAATAAAGCTTCAAAAATTAGCCAAATTCAAAATTCTTAAAAAATTAAAAATGATCAAAATTGAACTAAAAAGTTAATAAATAGTACTTATCAATCTTAAAATGTACTTTAGAAGCAGAATATAAATAAAAAATGCGATATTCGCTATGGAAATTCGACAAATCTTAGCTGTCCTATATATAGGACGATGGTAAAATACGGGTTAATAATATTAAACTTTAACAACAATTTAATTTATCCCAGCAATTCCAGCACATTCACCCTTTCTCACAATATTTGGCAAGTTTATCACCCGAAACTGGCTTTGCTAATAAATCAGCAATATTCCAGTTTCCAGAAACATGCAATAATTCAATTTTTTCCATTTGTAATAAATCTTTAACAAAATGATAACGAATATCTATATACTTACTTCTATCATTTTCAAAATTATTTTTGCAATAGAAGAGAATAACTGTATAAAGCAGGTTTACACATCTGTAAATTTAAACTTTTAGAACTTTCATTTTATACATCATTTAAGCATAATAGGTCTTTAACAGTTTCTGAAATAGCAATGTCCTCTGCCTCCATACTAGATAATGCCATGCATTTTTGTTCTTTTGTTCGTCATGATATAGGTATATTTCGGAAAAATATAGTGAAACCACTGAATGACTTTCTATCATCCCTGTCAGATGTCCATGAAGCATCAGAATAAGCATATAACAATTTAGATACACTAATTTCTAAAAGGATGTACTACACTGTTTTTGACTTAATATGGTTGAGTATTTGGCATAGAAGTTTCCAATGTTTTAAGGTAGGATTAGAATTATGCTGAGATAATTGATTAACTACAAATACAATATCGGGTCTAGCCATAGTGGCTAAAAATAGCAATGACCCAATTCGATTTCTGTATGGCAGTTCTCCTTCAATAGAAGGTTCGTTATCCTCACCTTTTTGAATTATTTGACCTGGTGGCATAGGCAATATACATCTAACACAAGGAATATCTTTAAAAATTTCCCCTAACTTATTAATATAATTCCTTTGATGAATAACCCATTTATTATTAATTTTCGCAAATTCAATTACTGAACTTTTCTAATAGACCCTAAATCTTTAATTTCAAATTTCGATTTTAGAAGATCAGTTACTTTTAACATTTCTGAATCGTTTTGGGAGAATAATATTAAATTGTCCACATAATTTAATAGAACAGTTTTCTTATTAAAAATATATATACAATTTGTACTAACTAGCTTATTAAAACCTAAATTTTCTAACACATTATGCAGTTCCGGATTCCACTCGCGTCCACATTGTGGAAGACCATAGAAGGCCTTTTAAGTAACCAAACTTGAGACTTATCACAATAATTATTTTCAAATTTAGAACTTTTGGGCCGCCATATATATAAGCACATTTTACATCTAAGTGCTTATGAAAAAATCCATGGAAATAACCAACAGTGATAGAAACAAATAAATAAAGTCATAATTCGTCACTGGTGAAAATGTATCAAATCTATTCCTGGAACTTGTCTATGTCCCTGGGCAACTAGGCGGGCTCTATACCTTTGATCTGTTCCTTTCGAGTCCTGTTTCAATTTGAAAATCCACCGGCATCCAATTATCTTTGTGTTCCGTGGTTGTTGCACAACGTCATATACATTTCTTTGCTTTAAGATTCCTAGTTCCTCTTCCATGGCTTCCTGCCATGATCTTGCCTCAGGTTGAATAACTAGTTGCCTTCTCATAACTAGAAGGTTCAACGATTGTAGAGTGATAATTCTCCAAACCTGAAGAGTCATCATCAGTATGTGATTGGGGGATCAACTCGCCAACTTGATGATGAAAGATGAACTGTTGAGGGTCATATTTCATATTGTTGTCCTCACAATATTTCTGCACATCATTGTGGCTAATAAGACAGGGACCAGCTTTTCCTCCTGGATAGAAGTAAACATCGAATTTACCTTTAATTTTACCAGATTTCCTTTCCACTACCTTTCTATCCGATTCCATATCTTGAAGCTAGGGTTTCTCACTTGTGGATGAATTTTCAGTTGTGATTTCCTCATCTTCAATTTTAATATGTGTAGAAAATAATCGAGCAAAATATCTTCTCTGAAATAGACTCGTTCTACTGTAACCTTTTTTGAATTCATTAAACTTGACTTGCTTAGTGTCCACTACCTTTCTTTCTTTAGGGAACCAAATTCGGTATCCTTTAGTTTTTAAGGCATATCCTATTAATACTCCTTCTTTCGCTTTGAAATCCAATTTGTCCCTTTTATGCTTCTCGATATACACATAAGCTAAACTGTCAATGACTTTAAGATATCTAACTGAGCATTTTCTTCCATATATCAAGGTATAAGGAATTTTCCCATTTAAACTTTTGTAGGGAAACCCATTCTTCAAATAGATAAATGTGTATGCCAGTTCAGCCCATAGGCCATTGGGTAACTCAGTTTCCAATCTATGGCATCTAACACCTTCATCCATGGTTCTATTCAGGCGTTCAGCCACTCCATTAATTTCTGGCGAATAGATATTAGTTCTTTGATGCCTGATCCCTGCCTTCTTCAAATATCTGGGAACAGAATCAGAATTCCCGACCGTTATCCGTCCTAACAGTTCTAATTATCCTATTAGTCTGCTTCTCAATTTCAGTCTTAAAAGTGTTGAAGGCTGTCAGACTTTGATTTTTATTCTTCAATGGAATTACCCAAGAATGTCTGGAAAAATTATCTGCTATTGTCAGCATATATCTTGTTTGACTATGAGATGGACCAATATTACTACTCCACAAATCTAAATGTAGTAGCTCCAAAGGTTTCTTGGTATATATTCGGTCAATCTTCTTACAACTTGCTCTAGTCAGCTTTGACTTTACACATATATCGCATTGCTTCTGTTGACCTTTAAGATTTATACCATATACTAATTTCTGTTTGATCATGTGCTTCAGAGACTTAACATTCTGATGTCCAAAACGGCGATGCCACATAATTAAATCCTGCCGCTTCTTCATGCCACATCATAAAATCCTGCCGCTTCTTCATGCCACATCATAAAATCCTGCCGCTTCTTCGGTTAATTTTCTTCTGTGGCAACATTTATGTTTACGTAGGTTTCTTTGGCTATTCTTGAATGCAGAATATAAAAATGTTTCTCTAAAGTTGCAACTGCTATCAATTGGTTATTTGGGATGTATAGTTAGCAACATGAATTCTTTATCTTTAACCAATAAAGGGTTAAGATAAAGTTAAAATAAACTTGTAAAGATAGACTCCAATAGACCCTGAGAAGTGTTAACTTCCATTCTCAGTTTTTGAATCTTAACAGTATTGAAATGGATCCATACCCTTCTACTTTGACTAGTGTGTTTCTAATTCCACCAACGTTCATAACACATGGTTTGAAATTATTCAGCAATGATTTATCCATCCAGATGGTGTGATGAAGAGGTTCTTTGGGAAGTTGAAAGATTTCAATTTGTGAAGTACCAGTGGTCACCACGCCCGACTGAAGGCACTTTTGATGTAAAGGTAGACCACAACACTGTGTTTCTCCTGCTGCCTTGCTTACGCTATCCAGTTTTTAAGCTGGATAATTGGCTCTGGAGTACTGTTGCCATGCGTGAAGCTACACTGGTGAGGATGAAGATGGCTGTTACTGACGAGATGGTGGAAGAGTCGCTGCGTAATCAGCTCATCCAATGATTTTCCAAGAAAGTCCAGCAGACAAATCGGTCGGAGGGATGGCGGGTCCGTATTTTCTTGTTGGATTTGTGAAACATGACTCCGTGCGCTTTCTTCCACCTCTTTGGGAAATTACCTATTTTCAGACAGCTATTGTAGAGAGAAAAGAAGTATGAGGGGTTGGATGCGAAGACTTCTTTAATGACGTCACTATGGAATCAATCCGGTCCTGGGCTTTTTTGTTGTTCAGGCAGTCAAAGGCTTCCTGCAATTCTGTCATGGAGAAGTGTGAATGGTCTCGAGTTGAAGGGTGAATTCTGGTTTGATTTGATTTGGTGTAGTTTACTGGCACGAAAACCATTGCTGATTATGCTGCGCAAACATATGGTAAGAGATTGTTGAAAAAACGGTCACACATCATGAATTGTAAAAATGTAAAAATAATAAGGTTTCGGGAGGAAAAGACTTTAAAACACTGTATAAGAATTCAGATAAAATAGTAAAAATCGATAATTGTTTTAAAAAGTAAAAAGTTGTGGGTGAAGAACTTCAAGGGGGATTCTGTATGTTTGACGAATGGCTGCATGAGCTGGGTCAATGTCCCCTGGATCAGAGGGGGAATGGAACTCGAGTAGAATTTGCAGGGTTTCCTATGGGGTCTGTGTACAGTTACGATCTTCTTTGATAGTGGAGCAGAGTTGGAAATGGAGTCTATCTGGATTTTTTTGCCATATCGAAGTGAGTCCCAAAGGGCTCCTCCTTTGTGACTTTTTCACAGATGTCTGCCCAGTCGTCCCTTTTGGATTTCCTTCAATTGATCCGGCGACCAACCTGGACACTCAGAGGGTTTTGAGTGACCTTAAATAGAGGTTATTTTAACATTAGGACTATGGCTCAAAACTTCCGCTCCAAACAAAAGCGGTTGTTGAGAGGGGCGGCCGCTTATAGAAGTTTTACTGTAAGGGATAGTAAATTGAAGACTAAAAAGCAGAAAATAATTAAAATAAATATTTTTACTTCTTAGGGGATTAATGAAAGAGTGTTTATAAAAAGTGTTCATTAAATTTTTTCAGGGTTTACTTTGGTACATGCCGCCTCACTGGGAATCACAGCAGGAGCGCATCGGTTGTGGTCCCACCGCTCCTACAAAGCCAGGTGGCGACTCAGAGTTTTTCTCTGCATTCTGAACGCTGTCGCATTTCAGGTAAACTGCTTCCAGTGCAGATCCTTGAATAATCGACCGTTGGCATTTGTGTCGCTTAATAATGTTTTACATTTAGTTCCAAGTCACTAATATACCTCGGTTTTCTGTTTTTTCCTCGAAACCTTTTTCTTGGTTTACCTCGGTTTTTTTGGCGCTCCCACATGACCTCGTTGCTAATTTTGCGAAAACAAACGGAGATCTTATGGCTGACCCAATTGTTAAATTTCAGAGACGGTTGGAATATTTAAATCATTTTGTGCACTTTCACTTAACTTTCCTTAATTCATTTTGGTAAAAATGGACTCTTATAAACCATATTTCACTACTTTCTTGGTGTGCTAAAGTTCTGAAATTTTGCAAACTTTTCGATTTATATATGTTCTATTTTAACATTTAATAAATATTCTATTTTGACATTTATTAAATGTCCTATTTTATCATTTAATGAATGTCCTATTTTAAAATTAAATAATATTTTATTTTAACATTTAATAAATGTCATATTTTAGCATTTAATAAATGTCCTATTTTAATATTTAATAACTTTTTAACACTTAATAAATGGTCTATTTAAACATCCTGCCATCCATTTAAATAAGAAACTGGCAGTAGAATTTGAAACTTAGAAAAGTATCAGATTTAAATTCCTAAACGAATTCATTATATCCGATAAAGTACACTTGAGAAGGACTTAGAATCACACGTATCTGTTCGCTCTCAAGACTGATGGTTTCATCCAAACGAGTTATCTAAAGAAATAGATCTATACTACAAGTCACGAGGAAAAAGTTTGAAAACACTTCCAAACTTTATCATAAAACACTTCCAGATAAATGCATGCCTAAAGTATTTTTAACGGATGTAAATCCTCTAAATGCATTGTTTGTCTAAAAAATCATCCCCTTTACAAGTGTTCGAGTTATAAAGAGCTTACTGTAAATAATAGAATCGAAATCATAAAGAAACAAACTTCGTTTAAACTGCATTTCATCTTCTACTCATGGTGTTAAAACTTGTAAATTTAAATATTTTTGTTCGGAATATGGAAAGAGACACCACGTCACTCTTCACTTTCCATCAGAATCCACTATAGTCAAAACATCAGAGGCATCTAGTGTAGTAATTAACCTTTCACCCCATGTGCAAGATTTTATGCCGAGTGAAGAAAATAATTTGTTCATCGCATCTAGCGTAAAGAAAAAGAGACGTGTTTTATTAAGTACAGCCATATGTTTCATTACCGATGAGAGTGGAAATGTTTTTTTCTTTCAAAGCATTGTTGTATTCGGGGAGCTCGTCATGTTTTATAATCAAAGAGTTAGCCGACGGACAGAGATTGAAAAAAAGAAAAATTTAACATTGTGGTTTCGGGATTAAACGATTCGTTATTTACGGTTCTTTAGAGATTTTCTTCATCTATTTGCAATAAAGATAAAGCTGAACAAGGAAGTTAGACTTTCTGCTTGTTCCATAGATCACGGAAGATTTAATTCCTTAAACAAAATAGTAATAAATGCACATAACATTTGTAAATTTATCTCATGAGAATTTAAATGTTTTTGAACGTATACAAATGCTGTTAGGAGTTGAAGTATTCTATGAATTATTGATACCAGGCCAATTTCGGGTGGAAAATTCATGTCTTATTTTTCAAAACACAGTGTTGGTTTTGTGTTGTTCAGGTTGCGTTGCATGCGAAAAAGAAAATGGAGTACACTGTGTATTCTCCACTAATGATCTTGATTATTCTATAAGGAAGTTCTGGGAAATCGAGGCAGTGGAAACCGAATTAAATAAAAATAGTGAAGCTGTAATTTCTGAAGGATACTTTCAGAAAAATCGCAGTAGAGATGAATCTGGGAGATATACCATAAAAATGCCTTTAAAGGAAGATCCTTCCTGTCTTGGAGAATATAAAGAAATAGCTCTTAAGAGACTTAATTCTTTGTGGAAAAGATTAGAAAGAGAACCAGTTTATTTGACCTCATATAAGGCAGTTTTAAAGGAATATGAAGATTTGAGTCACATGAATGAGATGACAGATCAAGAGTCTCAGGTAGCATATTACAAGCCACATCGTCGTGTGTACGGTCCTGAGAAAGCAGCAACGAAGTTGAGAACTAACTATTTTCAATGCTTCCATTCCTACAACAAAAGCAAAATCCTTTAATTCCATGCAATGCAATGGAGGAATGGTCAAAGAGGAACTTTTTCCGATAATGGTGAGATTTCGCAAACGTTATTTCGTCTTAATAACTGACATAGAAAAAATGTAAAGAATGATAAACATGCATCCAAATCAAAGGAGCATGATCAGGATACATTGGAAAAATTGTTTAGAGGAGCATGTGAAGACGTATCAGTTGGCAACAGTTACCTACGGTACGGTGAGTGCATCCTATCTGGAAACTCGTACTTTAAAATAGTTATCTATTGATGAAGAAGAGAATTTCCCTTTAGCTGCTTGCTTTCTGAGGAGTTTTTGCTATGTGGATGATATACTTTAAAGAGCAGAAACCAAAGAAGATATAATAGAATTGCAACAGCTGAACTTTTCACAGCTGCAAGGATGAAACTGCATAAGTGGTGCGGAACCATTCTAGAGCTCAGTTCAAACCTTGAAGAGAATTCTAATTTTTCAGAATCAGATGAGGCCAACGCCTTGGTAATAATTTGGTATTCAAGAAGTAACTGTTTCCTATTTAGTGTAGAACAAAAGATTATTGACCATTTCACAAAGAGTACTGTCTACAATTGCCAGAATCTTTGATACTTTGGATCTTCTGGGACCAATAATGACTTGGGACAAGATCTTTTGCAACGATTGTGGCTACAGAAGATAGAATAAGAAGAAAAATCTCCTTCTAAAGAATCCAAAGAATGGCAAAGTTTATCGAATCTTTACCAGTTGTGAATTACATACTAATTGAGAGACGCATAATGATACCAAATGCAAGTGTATTTGAGTTATATGGCATCTGCGACGCACCGGAGAAATCTTAGGGTGCAGCAATATACATAAAGTCAACCGCAACCCTTGGAGAAATTAAGGGGAACTTAATGACGAGTAAACCTCGAGTTGCACACCTAAAGCAAATCTCAATTCCAAGACTTGAGTTGTGCGGCGCAGTTCTTGTAACTGAACTCACGAAAAAAGTAAAACAAGCTTTGGAAATAGAGAAAGCAGACATTCATTTCTGGATAGATTCTACCATTGTGATCTCTTTCATCCAAAGAGAATCAAGAGACTTGAAAATCCTTGTTGAGAACAGAGTGTCCAAGATACAACAACGAAGTTCCTGTGACCATTGGCATCACATTGCTTTGGCTAAAAATTCAGCAACTATCATTTCAAGAGGATTATTTCCTGAAGAGTTACGTGAGAATAGTCTCTGGTGGTGAGGTCTGAGATTCTTCTACAAAATAATTACACAGACAGTGTAACTGAGTTGATAACTCATCAAAGTCACTCTGACTGTGAATTCAAAGTTTCAAATAACTCTTTAGAAACAACTTTGGTGAATTCCGAGAACTCGAACTATTTCGACGAACTCATGGGCATTAGTAACAACTATTTAAAATAATACATGTGCAAACTTATATTTGCACTTTCATTTTCAATAGCAGGAACCAGATGAAAAAAGTGGGAAGCCTGACTGTCGAAGAGGTAAAGGCAGCAGAAACTCTGTTAATAAAAAAATTATCAAAAGCCTTTGATAATTAAAATGGTCACGGTAGGTAATTGAAAAGGTTTAAATGCATTTCTGGATAGCTAAGGAGTTATTAGAGTGGGTGGACGAATTGAAAATGCGTCCATTCCGTTTCCTCAAAAGCATCCAACAATCTTTCCTAAGAATTCAAAATTAAGCAAAATTTATTTTTATGGTTTATACAAACAATTGCTTCATATTGGCCCAAAAGGGTTATTAAATGCTGTGCGATTAAAATTTAGGCCTTTAGATGGCAGAGAGTTAGTGAGAAAAATTTCACACCTTTGTGTTTTTGTTTCAAAAGTAAGGTTATTTTATCATCACAGATTATGGGTAATTTACCTTATGATAGAGAAAATATATCACCGCCCTTTAGTGTGACGGGTTTAGATTTGTATGGTCCATTTTTGTGACATATAAAAATCAGAGAAAAGGAGAACTAAACAAAGCGTATATTTGCGTATTAATATGTTTTGTGACTCGTGCCATCCATCTTAAATTTTTATCTGATTTAACTTCAGATGCACTAATTGACACTCTTAAGATATTCACGGCCAGACACGGAAAGTGTTCAAAGCATTTTAGAGATAATGCAACTAACTCCATTGGAGCGAATTCTCAATTAAAAAAGCTTTATAATACAATTAATTTTCCTGATGAGAATCTAGCTTCATATTCCACTGATGAAGGCATGGGTTGGAAATTCATTCCTCTTAAGTCTCCTCCCTTTCAGGGCCTCTGAGAGGCCGGTGTCAAATCAGTAAAATATCATCTTAAAAGAAGAATAGGAAAATTACGTCTTACATATGAAGAGTTGGAGACTGTAATAATACAAGTTGAGGGTATTTTGAATTCAAGACCCCTCACATAAATTTCAAATGATGTTAACAATTATGAGGTTTTAACTCCTTGTCATTTTTTGATAGGAAGATCAATTAATGCTTTTCCTGAACCTATAGTAATTAATGTAAATCAGAATCGATTGAGTAGTTGGCAAAGAACAACAAAGGAGTTCAGGGTATTTGGAAGAAATGGACCGATTACTCAATTACGCTCCAACAAAGATCGGAATGCCGAGAAGGATAATATATCTATTGGCATTATGGTACTCTATAAATATTACCTTTTACCAGTTTGTAACTGGATGTTATTCCGGATTGTTGAACTGTATCCAGGTTCAGACAATAAAATAAGAACAGTAGACAGAAGAACAAAATCAGGCGAGTTTTAAAGGCCTATTACAAAAATATGTATATTACCTCTGAATGAATCGTAATGTCATTTATTCGTGTTCAAATGTTTGGATCTATATTTCTGTGTTTATCTGTGTAATTTCTCTTTATATATTTGTTTATAAACATATAACAAAATTTATTAATATTCTTTTAATATATATTCTAGAATATTTTGTGCAAAATTTTAAATACTTAATTTGAATATTTGTAAACATTTCAAGGCCCTTGAATATGTTCGGGTATGTGTTCGTGACACCGCCTGTGATGCACGCTCATCCACCCCTTCTATTACCAAATTGTGAATCAGAACTGTATGTACGAGGGGAAAGAAAGCTCATGTCCTCAAGTGTGACGGTGTTGCGAATAAATTGTTTTTATCAACAGTCCAATTTGCTTTCATAGAGTAATGAACAATATTCCTTTATCAATTAAAGGAACTGTATGAGAAATTAATAACTGAGCTAAATACTTTATTTAATTTCCACAAATATTAAATCATTCTAATGAGTATGTGTTAAGCCTTCAAGATTTCTTAGTCTAGTTAATATCGTAGGAAGAAGTCAAAAGGAGGGAAAAAAAAGAAGTATTAACTGTCTATCTGTCACAAGAACTCCTCCTAAACTGCAAATAGTTTCGACAGGAAATTTGCACATGCCATTCTGGGGTCCATTTCTAGCTTAATTGTACTTTTTTCTTAATTGTTCTTTCAAAAACTTTCTTTCTAAGATATATAATTAAGTGACAAAAATGAAGCCAATTTTCGGCGTTTTATCTCAGTTTTACGTCAATAACTTCGGAAAAATATATTCCATGTAGATTATTTACAGACCATCTTAAAGAACAGACAATTATCTATTTAATGATTCATTTGAAATAAAATGCGTTTCTTTCCTTAATTATATAAACATTTTAAATTTATTCCATGCACAATTTATAAGAATGCTTTTTATTATTGTAATTAAATTCAAATCGATTTATCATTTTATTAAATCCTTCATTTCCGCATTTTTACCACTGTGAAAGTTTGAATAAGAAATATTGTTTTCTTTGAATGTTAATAGAAAGCAAAATTTTTATTTTCTCTTTTATTTCGTAGCATATACATCTTTTAAAACGTTTGCACAACAATCCAGTGATGTTAATTATTCTCTTTCCGCGATGTTTCATTTAATTTCACAAATTTTTAAATGATTACAATGAGTGCATAAAATCCTTCAAGATAATTGAGCCCGCTTCCTACCGGAGGAAGAAGACCTAAGGAGAAAAAGTAAGAACACAATGCGATTTTTCCGGTCACTAAGTATACGCCCACACGAGCGAATTCTAGCAATCGCTGCTTGAAGGTCAACCGCTCCCGAATTATAGACAATATGCTGAAGGGCAGGGGAGGCCACACGACGCCTGTTTCGCCGCTTTTGGGAAATTCTATCGGCGCATTCTCGCAGCTGACGCGGAGTGATGCACTCGGGTGCATTTTTTTTTCACGTGGGAAAATAATCGCTTTGCTGCTTATCGTGGTGTTCATTGGTATTTTTGTGTGTTTTGATCTTCAGTTTTTGGTATTTAAGATAATTATATCATGGAATACTGCTTGGATAGTGAGCTCGTGATGTTGCTCGAAGTTGAAAAATATCCATATCTTTACGATTCAAGGCATAATGATTTCAAAAACCGTGAACTCTTAAAAGATTCTTGGATGGCTGTAACTAAGAATGTTATTGGAGAAAAATGGGACCAAATGGATGAAAAAACAAGATCTAATGTTGGTAAGTAGTATAGAAATTAACTTGAAGGTACAAATTATAACCTAAGTTATAGTGCATTATTTATTTATTTTAAAGAAAAGCACATTACAGAAAAACTCCAGTTACAGAGTGCAGCCACAAAATGAATAATAAATACCCAAAGGACAAAAGCTGTAATCAGTGAATTTTAAAGATGTTATAAAACATATTAAAAAATTAAAAGTTGTATACATAGAACATAAAGTTCAAAACACTAAACTATTAAAGAAATTTTCAAACGCATAAATAATTTAAAACGAATACACACAATCTCAAAAACATTATGATTCTAAAAGTTGTAAACTCTCATAATAATATCATAAAAACACATTAAGAATTTTAAAAAATGAAAACATTAAACTTTACAACCATTTCAATAAACAAAAGATTTAAAAATTAAATACACACAAACACAAAATCCTTCAAAAACAGAATTTAAAAGTTTGAAGAGGAAAACGCACACTACAGATAAAAATCCAATCACAAAGTGCAAAAATTGAATACAGACGAATAAAAACTGCAACTGGAACAAGAGGGGACAACACTGGAGTGTGTTGGAAAATTATACAAAACTTAATAGTAAATAGTTTAATAATTTAAATTATAATTTAATACATAGTTTTAATAGTTTTAATTTGATACAAAATTATTAGTTTTACTAATTTACTAATTTCTTGTACGGAGTTACTCGTACCAATAAATTTCTTATGCTACAATGTTACATGAACGATTTTGCCAGGGCACTGAACCTGCAGGAGAACAGAAGTAATTTTTGAAACTGTTTCTGGTTTCGACTCCAATGTTGTCTCTTGTCCCAATCGCAGGAATGCTTTCTAGTGGGCATGACAGGGTGTCTTCAAAATTATAACCATCGTGGTGTCTTACAAAATTATGAAGCACACAACATGCTTGGATAATAATGTCGGCCATATCAATGCTAACATCGATTGGTCGATGAAGAATTCGCCATTTATTTGCTAAAATGCCAAATCCACATTCAACGTAACGACGTGCTTTGGACAGCCTATAGTTATTTACTCTCTGCTGCCAAGTTAATTTCTTCGCAGGATACGGTCTAACGATAATTTTACACATAGTAAAAGCTTCGTCTGCTACAGAAACGTAGGGCATTGGATGTCCAGACGGATTGTTAGGCAAAGATTCAGGCTATTTCAAGTTTAAAGTTTGTTGGTAAATTTGTTTACCTAGCTTAGTTGCTTTCAATATATTTGAGTCTCCTTCGTTGCCAAAAGATCTTACATCAATATATCGGAAATAATAGTTGGAGTCTACTATAGCTATTAATACAATAGAAACAAAAAAAACTTCTTGTAGTTAAAGTATTCACTCCTGAAACCCACGGTTTTATAATTCTTATATGCTTCCCATCAATTGCCCCCAAGCAATAAGGGAAATTTGCCCTTTTTCTAAACTGATCACCGACTGCCTTCCATTCTTCTGTGGTTGGCTGTCTCATGAACTCTCCTTTCATCACTCTCCAAATGGCTGTACAAGTTTCTCGAAAAATAGAAGAAATCGTTGAGCGACCAAGAAGGAATTCAAAGTGTAGTGAGCGAATAGAATTTATACTTGCCAAGTATCTGAAAAAATGTGACCATTATTTAGTCATTTCAATCAATATAAAATATACTTTGTTACACTTTACGTTCTGTGTATAGTGAGTACCTTTATACCGTTGACTTTTTATGTTTATCTTTGCATTTATCAAATGTAAAAAGTTCAAACCCTAAACTATTTACTTTTTTCATGCATGAAATTCAGCTATCATAAAAAATTATTTTATTTCTGTTGAAAAATTCACTTAATAAATAACTGTAAATAATTCTGGTACATTGGCAATTATTAAAAAAGTAATCTTTAATTCATTTTGTGAAATAAATATATTTGAAAAAAACATCAAATATGCAAAGATACATATCCTACACAAAAATTACATAATTACTTATAACTAAATAGTTCAATTAATAACGAAATTAGTAAATATTTCAAAAACCCTGAAAATTAAATAGATTCTAAAAGAAATAAAGTTTAGCCTATATATAAAATATTGCACTTACAAATAAAATGGCGCTAAAATAGATGAAAAAGTCTAACCAGAATGGAGATCCAACAATTTTCATTACTTGCAGATATATATATATATATATATATATATATATA
>BGPR01000531.1:490510-530357 GCA_013235015.1 Araneus ventricosus
AACCGGTTATTGATTTCATTCACAATAATAAGAACAGTATTTCTTCTATTGAGACTTTTGACTTCAAAGATCTTTTTACAAGCTTTCCTCTAGCCACTCTTCGAGAGGTGCTTAACTCTTACTTTTTTGATTACAAAAATATTCTCAATATTTCTTTTGATTATTGGGATAAATTATGTAATTTTTGCGTATTTAATAATTTTATTTACAATGGGGAAAGTATTTTTCTCCAATCACATGGCATTCCTCAAGGATCTTCATTTTCTTCTATTACAGCTAACCTCTTCCTTCATTATTTTGAGAAGAATTATTTACTTCTTCATCCTCAGGCTTTCAGATTCGTAGATGATCTTATTGTTTTTAATCATGGATCATTTAATATTACGTGGCAAAATATTTATCCTTCAGCCTTGCTTCTTAAACAAACAAACTGTAATCAGTTTGAAGCGGATTTTTTAGATCTGGATATTAAACTTGTTGATAATAAGTTTTGTATCGATATTTCTGACAAAAGAATGGATTTTAATTTTTGTGTCAACCGACTTTCATATTGGTCTTCTCATATTTCTATTAAGATTTATAGAAACACTATTCTCTCTCAATTTTCTCGCATTAGATCTATTTGTTCGAACGAAATTTCAAAATCTAGACAATTAAAGCTTTTGTATGATCAACTTTTAAATAATGGTATTCCCGAAAACTTTGTGCGACGATATCTCAAACAGTGATTACGGAGCTATTGACAAAGCCTCTTTCTCCTTATCTTTCTCTTTCCTCTGTTTGGCAACGGCGATAACTGGTTTGGCGTTCATTCTCCTCGTGGTCGCGGTAGCGTTTTCTTGGCCATGGTAAGCATATTTCGCTTTATTTTATTATTTTTTATGTTACGGCTGTTTTTTTATTTTATTCTAGATCTTTTGCATTCGGATTCTTTGTATTTGTATTCGGATTTTTTGTATTTGATTCTTTTTAAATCTTCTTAAATGTATTTATATTTTTTATTCAAGAATCCTTCCATTTTCATTTGTTTTGTGCTTTTAGAGGGGATGACGGCAATTTTTAACGGATTTCGTTTGTCGTCAGCATAAAAAAGCACAAATTAATATCATGAGCGAGCTTCTCTTCCTGACGAGCGGCTCGCTATGATATTTTTCATTTTTTTGGTTTTTTCTGATTTTTGTCTATTTTTGCCATTTTGTCTTTTTTTACTGTTTTTGAGTTTTTATCTTGTGTTTATAAGTTTGTTTTGATATATATATATATATATATATATATATATTCATTATGATTTATATTAAATGCAGGTTATACTGAAGGATGAGAGAATTTTTAAATTTCCGTACTTGCTTCAACAAATTTCAATAACATTGTCTAGGTTTTTAAATATCAATGTTTAACTTTCATTAACGGAGTTCTTGAGTAGTGAATGTCTCTTAATTGATACCTGGAATGTTGCTGGAATAGAAGTGCCAAAGAGATGGAAGAATATGAGTGATAGCTTCTTAAAAAGTATGAGAAATGAAGTAGGGAAAAGTAGTGATTCAAGGAAAACAAAGAGAACTTATATATATCATAAGCAAAGGACATTTCTTAAAGCAGTCGTACAGTTGTAAAGTGAAATATAATGAGTCAACCTATGCTTTATATTTCACTTTACAACTGTCACTATTGTTTGTTCAGAATGAATATAATGTTCAATTATTATTCTAAAACATTCTTCCTTACGTTTTTGGATGTATTTTAGTTCTTTGGAAGTTATTTGAATTTTTTTATCAGGACTTTGGGAAACATAAATGAAGATGAGGGTGTGGTCAATAACGATGCAAGTGAGGCAGCAAGAACCGATGAGCCAGCTATTGATCCTGAGCCATCTGAGCCAGATGCCAAAAAGGAGAAAATCCGATCCTTTCGAAAAAGAGGTTCTGAAAGTCCTGCAGGCAAATGTGGGACAAGGGGCAGATGAAATGTTTTTGTTGTCCCAGTTACCATATATAAAAATATGGGAAAAAACCGACAAGCTTCAATTTCAAATTCAGTTTCTACAACTGATACAGCAATACAGCAATGTGTGGGAGAGTACTGACGTACCAGCTCCATCCCCTGAGAACAACACCTTGTTATCCTCATCGACCACGTCAAAGGCACCATCACAAGCAGAATTAGATGATGATTATGATTCTGTGTTATCAATTTAAATCTTTAAAATTCTCTAAATATAATTTTAATTCAAATAATTGTAATTTTAATAAATAATAAATCTAATTTTGATAATCTAAGAATTGCAACTTTAATAATCTAATCATTGTAATTTAATGAAAAATAAACTGAATTGTAAAAATATTGTGTTGTAAAAAATTAGCACTCACCTTAAAGTTACTGCTAGCTTTTCTTCTGCACTTATACAGTTCCGCATTACAGTATCACTTTTTCTAATTGAATCTTCAACTTCAGATAGTAGTGTTTCAAATGAAGCTATGGACATTCTATAATACTCAAAAAACTTGTCAGGGTATTCTTTAAGTTGGCTGTGTAGAAGTGTAAATTTTCCTTTTATTGTTCTTTCACTTACAATAGGATGTACCCAGTATTTTCTTTGGAGTCTACGACATCGTCGGCGAACAACTAACAAGGCACTTAACCTATTAAAAACATTTTTATTTATTGAAAATGGATTCATGTTGAACCAGTGGCGTAACTGGGGTATAGCTGGTACGGACTTATCTTGGATCAAAATTGACCTTCCAACAGGCGCGTGTATGTCAGAGATACACTAGAGAATAATTTTGTTTTATATCTTTTTAAAAAGATCGCGCGCTACGAAAGCATGACCTTTGCTATTCTCCCAGCTCCTTTCGAAGAATAGTTAAGTTATAAGGGTTGACATAACTGCCCAGTATTGATACGGGGCGCTTTAGTAATAAATAAATAAAACATAAAAATGTGGGTGGGTAGTGGTTTATTTTACTCTGATAAAAAAATCAATAAAGTTTAAGCATTCTAATAAAAATGAACACGTAGAATAATACAAAATATGCCAGGCTAATCCTTTTTATCCCAGTCATATTTTAAAAGTGATTTTGCTTTCGTATTATTATATCATTTTCTTCTTTCGCATAATTATAAAATTAGGCCCAAGTTATTTTAAAATTATAATGACAAATCCAATCTTCAGCTATTGCTCCAGTTGTCTCCACTGACAACCTGTTTGTTTCGTTCGGCCATTGAGTTAAAATGAGATAAAATATTCTCTCCACATTTGCATTGTGATCTGGGATGGCAAATACGTATTCACAAAGCTTTATTAGACGTAACTTCTGATCAATATACTTTGAACTATCTGCAAAAAACTTCAGCCATTTCTCTTTCATATTCAATTTCATAGTTGCTTCGCAGTTTTTCTTGGTATTATTTTTCTCTAAATAATCTCTAAATTTTCTCTAAATAACATGCAAACTGGTTGAATAAATCTTTATGCAAAAACCTTCTGCTGGTTGAGATCGTTCAACAAACTAAGCTGATACTTTCATATCTCAAAGCTTCAAAGGGATGAAAAAAGACTTTGTAATTTAGCTCTTTTGTGTACAGAAAAAGCAGAAACCGAAAAATTCACTACAATAAAATTAAAAAACTTTTGCTTCGTTTTCAAGTACGAGATAAAGAGAATTAATCTCTTATTTATATATTTTTAATGTATTTATTTATTTAGCCATCATAGGCTTCAAGTTTCTACCCAAAATGGTGCACGGAGAATGAAAGCCGGCAGGAAAGAGCCACAAAACATGAAAAAAAACACAGTGACAGAAATCAAGAACAAACCATATACATAACAACAAACAGAAAAATTAGAAAAGAAAAAAAGTCAAAACTAAGACAATGCATAATAATATTACAATAATAGTTTTTAAAAAAATGCAATGTATTCAATGTATCAAAAGTTTGACACAAACCACTGTTTTAATTCGCCACTCTGTTGCAATAGAAAGCAGACTGAGCTCACGTCAGAAAAACCGCACGTGTGGCCGGCCATGGTTTGGATAAGGCCGCTGAGGGAAACGGCCGCCGCGAGAAAACGGCGAAAAACAGCTCGTGTGGCCGTAGACTAAAGAAAAGAGAATTGCAGTCCGGATAATTGCAATAAAATCCAAGATATGAAAGAACTTATGTTGTTGCTTTAGCAATGATGGGGAGGGGGAAATGATATACGAAGAGCTATATACTAGAATCTTGCAAGATGGTTGAAACTAATAGTCCAGTCAAAATAGACATTCAACTTCGGAAAAATTCGCATAGAGCTGAAAATCCATACAGACCAAAATATATCATTATAAATGAAATGTCAAAAGTCCCCATCGATCCCAGTTCGGCTAAAAATTTTATGCAAGGTCAAAGGTCGAAAAATAAGGTTTTTCGCAAATATCTCTTAAACGGTAAGTGTTACCGTAAAAATAGTTCATACAAAGTTTGTAAATTATGCAATTCTGTACAAAAGAGGTTTTTTCATATCTACTTTGATGAAACAAACTTTATCATACAGTTTTCAATTTATTTTTTAAAAATTGTGTTATGGTCAATCTTCAAACTGTCATCTAATTAATCTTCAAAAAAAAACTCTTCTTCAACTGTCATCTAAATAATCTTCAAATTCTTCAACACTGATATGTTATTCTTTGCTTTCTTCTTCTTCCCCTTGTTGCTGGATTTCTATAGATTGCTCTAAGAAAAAAGATGGATCAGATATCTCTTCATTGATATCATAGGCATCTTCATCTGTTGTGTTTGAATCAACATTGGAGTAAGATTTGCCTTCGCAATTACTACATACTTGTGAACAAAACAATCCGACTTTTTTACAGCCAGAATTATAATTACAACCCTTCTTGCAATTACAAAAAATAGTTTTGAGAAGTTTTCATGGAGCAGGCAGAAGTAGAGTCTGAATTGAGTCCAAACTGTCATCTTTCAATACCCATCCCTAGTTTTCAGGGTTCAGTTCGTTACCTAGCCATACTTGGACTTGATAGTCGACACGACATAAATGTTGGTAAGCAGCAGCAGATGTTGGAGGAACACAGGGTAACTGTACACGTTTATTGTTACGTGTATTTTTCACAAAACTTAAATATCTATACTTGTATATGAAATCCATTTTTTTGGAGCTCCATACATAGCAAGAAGAAACGAGTTTCATTTGTGACGATGATGTCTGTAGAAGAGCCGATATTTGTGAATATTTCAGCGCAATCAATTAAATTATGACGTTGTTCAAATAATTTAAATATTTTTGTTTTACCTCGTATAAAAAATTCTGACGCAGTATCGCATACAGTTATTGAATGTAAAAATAAGATATGAGCTTGACATTTTGGATATGAAGTTAAACTTTGTGATGAATATATTTTTGTTTCTATTTGAGCTTTGCCAGGTTTTAAAAAGTAAATAATCCTATCAGTAGGAGTTCGTGCAATCAGTATTATTAACAAATCGACATATTCACCAACAACAATAGTTTATTTGTACTGAACCTTTCTAAAGCTGTTTCAATTATGAGGACATCAGGGTCGTTATTAGCTTGTTTCACAAAAATTTCAGCAGCTTTTAATTTTTTCAGATAGCATTGAAATGAAGCGAGACTTGTTATGTGTATTAGCAAGAAATTACTGCTGGTTTGTTGGAACAGTCATAAATCGGTCAAAAAGGACATAACAAGAATAATAAAATATGAAGATATTTTAGTATTCCGACGATGTTGCTCTGCGAATTTGATATTCTTCGTATAATCAGAATAACCATCAAATACTATAATAACGTTATGACCAAAATGTCTATGTACATAATGAACGTATTGCTCAAAAATAGCATTGAATATTTCTTCTCGATCCTACACAACACAATGTAAAAGATATCCTCCATCGATGATATAGGTAGTATTTGTGTTATCAATTTCAACATTTACACATTGAAAGTAATCATAAATGGCTGATTTTTGTGTTTTGTGCATTCCAATTGCATCGAAGAGTGATAATGGATAAGGAGCTAATTCATATTTGAAGAATGTTTGAAGTTCATCTTCAAAGGACTTAGTAATACTCATGCGTTGAAATAATAATACAGGATCTATTGGTACCTTCTCATCGTGAACGTTTATAGCTCTACTGATAGTTAAAAGAGGGAGTACTTTATCAACACGTTTCAATTTAATGTTATTAAAAGTCTGGCAAAACATTCTATTCATAGAAGTAATTCCAACTTCACGAGCATTATGACAGTTAATTTTTTCATCGCCAACGACTCCACTTGCAATGGAAATAATTTTTTCAACCACAGGAAAAGTGTCATGTAATAAAAACCACTCAAGAAGTTTTTTAATGTCTTCAGTATATCTTTTTACACATGAATCACTTGCATCTACGTGCTATCTGTTGTGTTCATTCTTACATGAGCAAGATCTTCCAATCCCTCACATACAGTATTCATTGCATGCATGCCTAAAAACCCATTTATTTATGACACTCTCTTGCGTACTTCTTCCTCCAGAAATACCTCCATCTGTTTGCACTGATTTCATCAGTGATTGCTCAATGATGATATCTGTTGAAGTTTCACAACTGAATTTAGCAGAACGTCTAACAGTGAGAAATCCTTGTATAAACCTTCTAAAAACACTAGGATCAATCAAATTTTCCAATTGCAGCACGTCCTGGAGATATAAATGGGCAGATTTAGCATAAGGAAAATGTCCTGATGCGTGAAAATAAGGATATATTTCTTTAACGCAATTCAAATGAGCTTGCCAATCTCTCATACGTTCAGCTCTTATGAATTCCTTTGCAATCGATACCATATGAAAATATTGAATCCATAATTTTTCTATAGAGCCTCGTCGTTCATATTGCTTTAATTTTGTATTGCACTGATAAAGTACTGCTTCAGTTTCCTCATCACAATTTTCAATATCATTATATGAAATAGTGTTATTTTTTACATTTTCAATAGTGTTCTGAAGATTTGCATCCATATCATCATCAATAACAAGTTATTTTGATATAATTGGTGCTAAAGTGAGATGAAGTAATGTGTGAGCTCTGACAGCTCTGGCGTAAGCATATCCAGTGAGCATTTTATCTAATGAATTAGGTGCATAAATTAAAGAAAGCACCTCTTTGATAACACTTCCTTTCATAATATAACCAAATGCTTCAAAAAACGAACTGAGTAAATGAAAACCTCCAAGCCTTATTACAATATTTGATAAATCAGAATCCTTCAGGTGCTGCAGTTACAATTTCTCGAGCTTTTGTATACAAAGGTTGATCAAAAGTAACAATGCATGCATCGTGGCCATAATGCTTTTCATACTCCAAAGCACATAGTAAAGTTGTGTATACAGTACTGTAGTCACTCGCTGGTTGGGGAATAAATGGTAAAAATAAAATTCGAGATATTGAAAATTCCATACTATTGCTTGATAAACGTTCAATATAACCGTTCCAACCTGGTAATGATAAATTATTTCATTTCCCATACAACCATAACATATTTATTTTCCGGAGAAAAGAAGTGTCGTATCACGTTCATAAGCAAAATTCTGTGCAGTTATTTTACTATATCCTACTACACCATTATTGTGATACACTTGTATTGGCACATGAGGTTCTGCTACAAAATCTTTTGCTGAAATTACTTGTTTTATTCGTGATAAAGTCTCTTCCTCTAAAACTAAACTTTTTGGAGTAATAATTTGAATGACACCCATTATGTGGATAGTGTTATGGCCATTTTTTTATTTTAGCCATTGTATTTCCAAATTTTTAAACCGCAATATCTCACGAATCCTCATTCATGAGATATCGCGGTTTAAAAATTCGTGGGGGAAAAAGTATTCAGACCTTTTCCCGTGGAGAATCGCATAATCTACAAATTTTGCATGAACTATTTTACCATAAAATTTACCGTTTAAGAGATATTTACGATAAACCGATTTTTTGACCTTTGACCTTGCATAAAATTTTTAGCCGAAGTGGGATCGATGGGGACTTTTGACATTTCATTTATAATGGTGTATTTAAGTTCTGTACCTATTCTCAGCTCTATGCGAATTTTTCCGAAATTTCAAGTTTTTTTGTCTATTTTGACTGGACTATAAGGAGAGAAAAAGAAGAGGGATGTTAAATTGCTGGTCGAGAGGGTCAGAAAGCACGGCTGTGGATTAATAAAAATAAACAAAATACGGTGCTACGGAAAACTTTTTTATTAAGTTCGAAGTGTTAAAAGTACTTGGACTTATATTTTTACCCCGAGCAACGCCAGGTATATCAGCTAGTCTATAATATAGACCAGGAAGAAATTCCGACCTGCCGAAGCATGCGGAAGAAAACAAAAAAATTCTGACCAGCAAAAAAATGCTCTATAAAGACTTAATTATGACCATCAAAGACTCTCTATCATGAATCAAGAATACAAGAACGCGTTCACTAAAAATTTAAAAAGTGCCACTCTGGAAGTCGCAAGCATACAGAGCCAACAATCGACATCCACCATCTGACAGGAAAAACCTAAAGACATATTTTTCTTTCTTTCTTTTTTTTTGGACTGTAACTCATAGTCCACATTTTTCTGTTCTATATTACGAGTGGTCCTCTAGTCATGTTCTTCAACACATAATATGTTTCTTAAGATGCGGATCACCATAGCAAAATTTTTACAATATTATTTACATGTATCCAAGCACTATTCTAGGTACAGAATGGCTATTATGTAAATATAGTTCCAAAATGTAACTCCCTTAACTCCTTGAAATTTGCATTAACACAATACAGGATACTATTTCCAAACAATTAAAAGACAGCATAGAACACAATATGTGAACGTTATATGTTTTTTGTTAAAAACAATTAATCCAATTGAGAAATTCCAGAAATAGAATTCTCTGAGTTCCAAATCTCCACATTTAGAAAATTTGCCCATATTAACAGTGCATATTTTGAGAAATATCTTCTTACAGAATAAGCATCTAGAATTACCATATTTTCTAAACATTTGGCTATTAACCCCTACAGTCTCCAAAATTCAAATTTGGTAAGGCTATAAAAGTTTGCATTACAAAAAATAACAAACAGTTCACAGCAAACAATAAAGAGAGAACAAGTGAAAAGCATAATCAGGAGGAGGACGCCACACCAGCCAAGGACTTGTGTGGACAAGGATAATTTTTAGTCCAATTTTTGCTCGTGTATTCAGAATCAATTCTAGAATACCAAGTTGAAAAAAGTTTTTAGGAAAATAGTTTTGTCTAACTTCCCTATAAATCTGGCACCCGTAAACATAATGGGAGACAGTACCTTGATCTCTTCCACACTCAGAATCTGGAGATTTGCCAAAAATTCTGTGCTGGTGCACAGGGAAGCACCCATGAGTTGTTAGTATCTGATTTATCAAAAAGTCTCCGTGGCATCTCTTTGTACCTCTGGAAAAATACCGTAGAGGAATCTTGAATTGAGAGAAGACATCCAGCGTGCTTGCCATTCTTGTAACATAGTCAACTTGAGCTGATTTTTAATCTAGGACTTTGGGATTTTTACCTTGATATCAACCTCCTCTTTAGTTGTAGTATTTTTGGCTGATAAATCAGCTAATTCAATTCCATATATACCAATATGTGCACGAACCCAATTCAGTTTAATTTCTGGGTTAACTAATAAAATTTTTCTAAGCTTCATAATTACTTCTGAATGATTTTTGTTAGACTCCAGAGCCATCAATACGGATTTGGGGTCCGAAAAAATGACTATTTTTTCTTTAGTCGGACCGACCTTCTCCACTGCCATTTGAATTGCCATTGCCTCAGCAATAAAGACACTTGCTACATCGTTCAACCTAATTTCCAACTTTCAAATATTATTTCTATCCTCGCTCAGGCAAACAATGCCGGAACCAACTCTTCCATTCAATTTTGACCCATCTGTAAATATTTTCTTAAATCTACCGTTCGGGTCTGAGTCCATACTCCAAGATATACCACCTTTTTCCCATGGGATGAGATCCAATTTATTTACCAAATCAAAATCTTGAAAGGAATATTCCTTATCTTTAATATTTATAGGTATTCCTCTATTGAGCAAATTAAATTTAGTAACTTCTTTGTCTGCTGCAAGATCCAGGGTAACTAATCCAGTCAGAACCTGGAGGGCCTCCGAGGATTCGGTTTTGTAAGTTTTTGCTATTTGGACTAGTGCTACCCTTTGAATTTGAATAAGATTTTGACTAATTGTAACCGTTTTGTTGAACCAAATTTCAACACCATATAAAATATATTTTTCTATTGCCACTTTGTAGATTTCTTTTAATACTTGGGGTTTAACCCCCAGGTCTCTCTTGAAAATCTATATAGTTTATTTTGCAGGTGATTGACTTTTTCTCTAACCCCCTCCAGGTGGGGCCTCCGTGTTAATCTTTCATCAAATAACAGGCCTAAGTATTTTAATGTCCTAGATTGTTTAATAACTATATCGTTCATTTTCAATCTTGGCACATGCGTAATGTCCTTTTTATAAGGGAACATTATAAACTTTGATTTCGTAGGATTTATTTTGGATTTATAATATAAAACAGAAAATACATGTATTTCTCTGTGTGTCGGTCACAAGAACTCTTCCTAAACGGTGAACGGTAGCGACATGAAATTTTTCACACGACATTCTGGGGTACATTTCTAGGTCAACTGTGCTATTTTCAACTGTCAGAATTACATCATTCGTAAGATATTTTATAAAATATCGAAAATTAAGCCTTTCTAAGCCTAATTATGAACCTAAGTATTTCGCCAATAATTTCTTTTTAGAAATTATTTATTGCGCAAAAATTCTTTTTTCACAATCTTAAAGAGCAAACAATTATCTTTTTAATGAGTGTTATCCATTGCGGTATAATTTTTTCCCTAATTTTAAATAAAATTTCAAAATTTATTTTCAATACAATTTTTAACAATATACTTTCTATTATAAAATTAAATTCAACCCTATTTGTTGTTTTATCAAATCCATCATTTTCGTGTTTCTACCACTGTTAAAGTTATAATAAAAAAATACTACTTTCGTTGATATTAACAGAAAAGGAGAATTTTAGCTTCCAATTTTATTTCGTAGCATGTACACATTTCAATATGTTTTCACAGCAATCCATTTAGTTAATTATTATCCCTGTGCGATGTTTATTTCATTTTGACAAACTTGTAAAATATCTTGATGTGTATGGAAAGTCTTTCATGGTTATTTACTCCGGTTCCGAAGGGATAGGACCCTAAGGGCATAACGAAGTAACGCTATCCGATGATTTTCCGATCAGGCATACAGACACCGTAAAAAAGGGAATTAGGGATAATGCTAATGACATCCATGATATGAAAGAACTTTTATTGGCAACGTAGTAATAATGAAGTTCCAAAGATCTCTAGACTCGTGCCAAGTGGTTCAAAGTGTGGAGATAAAAGGAAAAAAAGGAGTTTAAGTACTGGCCGAGGGGTCAGACGATATGGGAGAGGAAGAACGAAACTGGACGTTTGATGCTGCTGCGAGACACTCTTAAATTAAGCTTAAATTGTGACAAGTTCATAGACTTTAAAATATTTTCATCCCGAGCAACACCGGGTATATCGGCTAGTTATTTATAAAAATACTTTAGATATTAAAATCCAATATAAAGTCAATAATTCAGATTTAAAAATTTTACTTCTTAGCACATTAATAAAGGCTATTTATTTGAAAAAACTGTTTTAATTAGATGACTTCTTTATTCAAAGCTTCAGCATCGAGCTAATCAACTTTGGGAAAAGTTATTTCTGACTAAGTTTTATTTCTGTTAAAGCATAGTGAAGAAAATACTCAGAAAATCCGCTTTTTAATTTAAATTATCAACGCTTTTTGATATTATTTAATGTTGACTGTTTGTGGAAGCGATTCGGTGAACAACCACTGACGTCTTCTTAGTATTTTGGACGAATCTTTATAAACAACCACTGACGTCTTCTTAGTATTTTGGACGAATCTTTATAAACAACCACCCATGCATTTGTACCGAGTTTAAAAATAAAACTCTAGCATTATTTTATAGTATAACACTTAGATTGACAGCTGCATCTAACGGTGGTGGAAAGGGTCATTATCTATGCCTCAGCAGCATGGGCCCACATCACTGCCAGACAAGAGAAACTCCTGTCTTCTATCCAAAGAAAGTTTCTGCTCAATATCACAGGGGCGTACAACACCACCCCAAAGGCGGCTCTCCAGGTCATAGAAGGTCTAATGCCTCTTCACAATAAAGCCAAAATGCAATCAGCACTGGTAAGGGTAGGCCGCCTGGGTAGAAATTGCGATTACGAAGGTATCCACTTTGACCATGAAAGCTATGAGCAATCATCACTACCATCAACAAAGCACCTTGCACTCTTTAGCCGGGAAGATAGAATCTCACATGGGGGACAAGGTCCTTCCAATAAACGCCGTTGAAGTATACATAGATGGCTCAAAGATAAACGATCAAATGGGCAGTGCTTTCTGTGCCATCGCAAACGAAGCCATCACTAAACCTGGAAGGCCAAGCGCAGCCCAGCGAATACTGTGTTGCAAGCAGAAATGCTAGCCCTCAAAGCAGGCATCGAATGGGCCAGAACTGCGAACGAAAAAGTCAACATCTGGAGCGACAGCGAGTCTAACCTCCAAGCTCTTAAATCCTTTAATGTAAAGAGAAAAATCACTCAAGAAGCACAAATGATCCTTCTGGAAAATGCCAGAATCAGGCTCGGCTGGGTTAAAGCACACATAGGCATAAAATGCAATGACATTGCAAATGCCTTGTGAAGGAGGCAACCACGGATAGAATTCCACCCAGCCCTCTATTCCTAAAAAGTTTCTTAAAGAAACAACTACTAGAGCTTTCACTCTCTTGTTCGCAAGCTGAGTGGGGTAATGGTGAGACTAGCAGATGGGTTACAGCATTATACCGAAAATATCTAACAAATAGCTGCACTGGTCCAGACAATGCATCCAATTCGCCACTGGCCATGGTCCCTTCCCCAGGCAGAGATTCGGACTAAATTCTACAGACTACTGCGGATGTGGGGAAATAGGAAATCCCCTTCACTACGCAACGAGATGTCCACTTATTTTATCTCATTACCAAGCCCACAATTAATAGTCCACTGGTGGAAGAGCGCCCTATCCAGAAAACTCTCAAGACGAAATATAGATGATTTAATCACATTCCTGGCGACTAACGAAGATCTAATAAAAAGTCAAAATACAACAACGTCACATACTCCAGCCTAGAAATAGATACATCCAAAGATTCACCTCCTAGAACCAGAAGTTCGATGAATACCCAGTTGAGCAGCAGAGCACGTTAGCTTAAAAACAGCAACCAGACACCACCAATTCTTCCGTAATTCATTCGAAAAATTCACCTCTCAGATCATTGCCAACCCTTGAGTAATAATTCCAGCGATCCCTCAGTATAAATAACAAGACAAAAGAAAAAAAACAGTCCCACAATTTTTAGGATGATTGCGACATTTTTCATCAATATAACCGGTGGTAATACATTATTTAATTCTTCTTTTTTGTCGCATCGAACAACACTATCAGCCCCGAATCATGGAGTTGCAACTGTATGAAACAATGTAACTAAAGGAAACATTCAACCTTTTCATTGCACTCAAATATGATAACTCCTCTTGTAAATATTTTATATTATACTCGGATTGTAATCGTCTATGTTTTTTTCATTTTATTCTTCTTTGTTCATGTATAATTATGTTTCCTTTTAAGTGTTTTTATATCTCATAATGCTTTTTTTTGCTTTTGCTTTTCAATAAAGTTTCACACATACTCATCCAACCAACAGGGAGCCGTTTAGGCTCCGAGTTAGGGGGTATGCTGCGGTGTTATGTTGAATGAGATCCATTTCTTCTTGGTATCCAGTATTATCTTTCTTAATGAACGAAGTTGCGTTTCATAATTACTAGAAGAATAGTGCTTTAGTACGCATTTCTATTTACATTACCATTGCTTTTCTGAAACCAACACAACATGCTTTTAACTCGCATAAGCGTTTATTTGTGAATATTTAGTTTTTCTGTATTTAGTATTTTTATGCACACAATGCCTAAAAGATATAAATAAAACATTACAGATATTGACTGAAGCTATGTCGAATTTTATTTCTAATCACAAAAAAATGAAAAGATTTCTTATAGTGAAAGAAAAAATAAATTGAGAGAAGTAAATTCAGTGTCCATTATTAAAGGGTTAAAACGGGTCTTTGAGGGTAGCTCATACAGAACTATGCTCGAAATTTTATTACCCGTCTCAACAAATAAGCAAAATTAACCTTGACTTCGTAGAATATTTTTACTTCTCCATACAATACCTTTAACCCGTTAACGCCCAGCGTCCTATTTATATGACAGTCACATTTCACTTCCGTTGCTAAGCGAAGCACATTCCATTGTTTCTTATTTTCTCTGACAAGCAAGTTAATATGTATTCCGAAACTCCAAACGATTAAAGTGTCGCCATTTGATTTTTTGTTATTTTCTAGTTTTTTTCTTTGATTTATTTTCGAGGTAATGTCTGAATTCAATAATAATATTCATTTCTTGATATTTTGCTATGTTTTTAAAAATCTTTTAATATATATCTATAAAAAGTTTATTTAAAATGTTTTTCTATTGGTTTTCGACGATTTTCCTTAAAAATGTTTTGGGACTTAATTTTACTTCAAAATTATTTTAATCCTGGTGGTTTAAACAAAATTTAAAAGAAATTTACTGCAATCTAGGCTTTAAATGAAGTTGAGTGTTAACTGATTAGATTTAAATCTATAAAATTCGATAGAAATATTTTATAATTATACCTTTTTGCACTTTATATGTGATTTGAATGTTTGCTTCAATAGATGAAATTTTCTTTTACAGGTTTTATATTCCTTTCGTCTTCTTGTTCTGCTTCTATCTGCCAACCATGATACCCGTCTGGTGCTGGATCGAGACTGTATGGAATTCGTTTTTCATCTCTGCCATGTCAAGATATTGCGTAAGCCTGAATATCACATGGCTTGTAAACAGTGCTGCACACAAATATGGCGACCAACCTTTCGACAATTACATAGAAGCCAGAGAAAATCCTGTTGTGGCCCTGTTAGCGGTTGGCGAAAGCTGGCACAACTACCATCATGTCTTTCCCTGGGACTACGCGGCCAGTGAACTAGGATACACCTTTAACCTGACCAAAGTGTTGATCGATGTGATGGCAATGATCGGACTGGCATACGATCTGAAGACTGCTGATCCAAATGCAATCAAGGACAGAAAACTGAAATCTGGAGATCGTACAAGAGTTACCCTCAACGAAAAGCCGAAACATGCTTTAAACATCAAATATGCTAAGTAGCTCCTACTTCCTATTTTTCAAAGAATACAAATAATAAAGCAAATGATGGTGAATGAAAAATATAATGCATGTTTATATTATAAGTACTAACCGCCTGCGGGGACCAGCTTGTTCGCCGGAAATAAAATTCCAATTGAATCCCTTATACAAAATTTGATTTTCATGGTTCCCTCAATAAAATATTCAAATTGTGATAGACATTCTTTTAGAAACTTTGCATATGAACTGTTTGTTATTTACATGAACGTCCTTAATGGTGTCCTTGTCATGTAGCATCTAATTTTAAGTTGTCGTCGCCAACTTCACTTTCATATTCCTCGTGTAAAGTACGCATTTCATTTTGACAATAAAAGGGCGAGACACATGTTCTGATAAAAAAATTAAACTTAGAAACCATATTTATACAGCTTAATGGATACATTTTGTAATAACTGTGAACTGTGTTTTGTAATAACTGTGTACATCCTTCAATAAATTTACTTTTTTACACTAGTTTATTAGTGCTACTATATACGATTAAATAAGAGCTATGTACATACGTACAATCACAATTCACGTTCAAGATTACTCGTAAATACTCACTCGGAGTTGACATCGAGAACACCTACAAAATCGTGCACACTCTGTGCAGAAACCAACTTCATTAAAAAAGTCTACTACCTTGTCTCCCGCGCAAATGTTTCTTCCGCTCTTCAATTCACATTCTTCAGCTAAGAGCCGGAACAGTTACGTGGAAAGTTAGTGGCATGACACATTTCCAAATATATTTACTATCTTAGAGGACATTGTTTACAGATTTCGAGAAAAACTGGAGAAATAGAAAAAGGAAAGGAATCGATAAAGATATTGCCTTCGCTTTCAACAATGGAAGAGAAATACGCAAATAAATGTTTGCTTTAACATCGAAAACGGTTTGAATTTACTTGTAACAATAAAAAGTATTGTTTTAATTTATGATAAAAATATATTTAAAAATTTATTAAAATTAGAGAAAAAAAGAAAATCAACTTAATTAATATCATTGAAAAGGAAATGTTTTGCTCTTTCAGATAGTGTAAAAACAATTTTTGTGTTGTAATATCTTCGTAAGTTATTGAGAAAAAACGTCTATATTTCGATTTATTTTTAATTAATTAAAATTTCAAAAACAGTACTAAGAGGTGTACATTCTCACCTTCAAAAGTATGTTTGTGCCAAATTTCGTAGCTCTATGTCCAGCGGTCTACCCTGTAGAGCTCCAACATACAGACACAGACACACACTCTCCTTTATTATTAGTAGAGACAACAAATCTGATGGTTGATGCAGAATTTGTATATCCGTATATTTTTTCGAATTATGCAAAATATAAACCTTTTCAGATGATGCTGCTCACAAATATAATGTACACATATTTTCCTTATTTTTAAATTAGAAAAAATGGTGATTTCTTTAAAGACCTTTTACAGTATGATCAACATTATATATATATGCATATAAAAGAGGAAAGTATGTTTGTATGTAGGGTAGACCGGGGCTAGTTGGGCCGTTTTTTCTTCTAAGAATTTTTAAAAAATTACAATTCAACATTTAAAATTTTTTTTAATGCAAACACTATCAGTGTACCTTCAGGAAGAATTTACCATAATAACATTTGAAAATATTTACTATTAATATTAATTTATTAGCGTAAACTGATACCAAGTCGCGTGGCCCAACCTGCCCCGACTACGGGGTAAGTTGGGCCACATCACTTATTTAATATTCTGGTAAGGTAGAACTGAAGAAACATAAAAAAAAATCTTATCATGTTTTACTTTTCATTTCCTGCGAATGATAACACAAGATATCCCAAAGGAAAATCTCTTTCATGCACCATTCCTTGATGAAGCTATAAAATGATAAAATTAAGTGAAGCAAAAAACCAAGAAATTGAAAATACAAAATTAATAAGTTTTATGTGGAAAACAGAATTAAATGACTGCATCGTCACAATTTTCAACATTACAGCTTCACTTCTAAAACAGCAGCTTTCATTGCTTAAGAAGAAGCATTCCCTCTATCCGATTTTCTAATATAATGGCGAAACATCTTAGAAGGTAACTCTGCAAGAGAAACAAAGAAGCATGTTGTGGTTATCGCAAAAAATTTTTCCATATTGTTATATTTAAGGCAGATAAATAATAATATTATTATAATATAAATTATAATACTAATTTAAGGAATAATATAAATAATATTAATTCAAAAATAATATAAATAATATTAATTTAAATAAGTAAATAATAAATAATTTTAATAATATAATTAATATTAGTTTTCACAGTTAGGTTACAGATACAAATCCGGTGCATTTTTACTCAACAAGAACTGAGATAAAATTTTTAAATTTATCGTAAAATAATAACAGCGCATTCTGTTTTGCACTTTTTTGATGGAGATGGAATCAACTTAGATTTTCTTAACAATTATCTTGCATTTTAAATTTCGTGCATAACCTATAAATTCAGATATATTTATATATCGCTATATTTGCAGCAGCATTGATTCAGATATATTTTACAGCAACATTGAATCATTATAGTTATTCATAATGGACATGCCATATATTAATTCGGCGTAATCCCATCTTAAAATTAAAAGAACATTTTAAAATCTTTAAAAAATATTACTAACACTGAACTTTAAATTCTATATGCATTTCAATTTAAAATATTTTAGCAAAATTATTGTCTTTTAATAACAATGGGATATTTGATATGATTTCAATTTGCAAATTTTGACTTTCATCAATACTTTCTTCCTTTGAATATAGAAGAAATTAAAAAAAGAATAAATATACATGAAATTGAAAGAACGGTTACATAAATGAAATGATTTCGAGACTTCATTCGTTACAATTCAGCTTTGGAGATACTACGTGTTACGTTCGCTCGTCATTTCCACAGGATCAACATTCTACGGGGCAAGTTGGGCAGCCGGCCGAACGTGCCCCATGCGAAGTGGCCCAACTTACCCCATGTCGCCATTTTTGTTTCCGATGGGTGTACGAATTTACTTTGAAAGTATTTAAATAAACAAACATGCCCTACAGTAACTATGAATAGTTATCTTTCAGAATATTATTTGTAAAAATGGAAATTGTAATATAAAAACATAGAAAAATAAGATTATTTATAAGGAAGGAAAGTTACTCACCTTGGCAAAAATTTGAAAATTCCAGCTAGTTCGTTAATAGACGCTGCTATTCCAATGACCTTTACGGGAAAGAAGGGAGGGTGGATGACACATAATTGGTTGGAGTAACAGCGCTATCTATCGGAAAATATTTAAAATAATCCGACTGACCCAACGTGCCCCTATGACCAACTAGCCCCGGTCTACCCTATGTGTGTTCGTTTTTTTTCTTTATCAACGTCAACACTGTAAGACTTATGGCGAAATAATTTGGCACAGTGATGAACTAGCACAAGAAGGAGCTAACGTCTTAAAATTTATTTTAAAATTAGAATTACATTTTCTTATTTAATTTCTAATTATTTAGACATTTCTGTATATATAAAAGAGGAAAATATGTGTGAGTTGGTTTTTTTCTTCTTTATGAACACCAACACCATTGGACTTACCCGACCAAATTTCGCACCGTGATGGATTAAGCTGGTTATTCACAAGAAGTGAAAGTATTCCATTTGGCCCAAAGAGCGGTATTTTCCCCCATCCATTCAAGTCGATAGATACGGCAGGTCATTCAAGGAGGCTCCAAAGTTTGTTTTCCGAACCCTTGTTTGAGAAGGTTCAAAGTCCCAGACTGACTCCTACGCACTTTCCCCTCCCCAACGTTCTCGACACACACACACGGGTGATTTATCAGCGCTTCGAAGAATCAAAGTTCACTTTTTATGACCTTCCATTCCAGTGGATTTCAAATTCGTTTGAATTCCAACAGCGCCATCTATCTGCGCCAATTTTCATCGGTTTCTTACACTGACGAAGGCGTTTCCTTCCCTTGTTCCAAAAATCTTGGAGTTGAAGAGCGGTGAATGTCCCCCTTTAGAACAAGACGGAGCGAAAGCCGTAAAAATTATTTTAAAATTCTAATTTGATTTTTATTTATACTCAAATAAATAACGAAAATTAAACTATATTTAGACGTTTTTCGCCAATAACTTCAGAAATACTTGTCTTACGATAATTATTTTTACACCACCATAAAGAGCAAGAAATTCTCTTTTTAATGATACAAATTTAATTGTTGTACAATATTTTCTCCAGTTTTAATAAACACTAGCTATTACCCGCGACTACGTGCGCGAAGAATTTGAATTGTTACTTTTTTTAAATTCAGGTATGTAAATGTTTCGTTATATGTTGAAAGGGGAAATTAAATGTTTTGACAGTTGATAATACATAATTGGACGACTAACAGGAGTGTACTGTACTGTCTTCTGTTATAGTTAGGCTTTCTTTTTTATCTATGCTAACACACTTTTGTATACTAGGTGTTTTTGTTCAACGTTTTTCGTACGCTTGTAGAGGTTTTTTGGGCTGGAAACACGTGAACACGCCACACATACACAATTGCCCATGGGGATAATATGGTTTTTCAAAATGCTTGCATGCCTCTTTGAGTGTCTGTCCCTGAACCTGGCAAATGTTAATTTTAAAGTGAATTGCTACCTTTTGAACTGGGATGGTAAATCCGATATTATCGGAATGTGTAGAATTTAGCACTCTCACCTCTCGTTTTACCAGTCATATCAGTAGCTAGCACGACTTTTGGTCCTAAGTGTGTAATTTGAAACCGCGTGCCATTGCGCAGTCTCGGTACATCGATGTTAAGTATGAATAGTTCTGGCACACCCAATTTTAATCTCAGCTTGTCGGAAGGTATTACTGACAATTCTATGGGGTTGAAGAACTCTACAGGATATGATTTTACTTGCTATTGCCCATTACCGTATCTACAGATAGATATTCTGTAATACATCCCTCCATTTGTGAAGCATTTTTTTATTTATCTCACCTAAACTTTCATTAGTCAGTGCCAAAATTACCCAATCAACAAACAATCTCTATTCCTCTTATCAGCTTAGAGAGAAGGATAAACCCTGCTTATCAGTTCCTTTGTACTGTGAACAATTTTAAAAAAAGTCCCAATTTAATACACTGTTTGAATCTCTAGCAATCGCCAAATCTATTTGGCAACTGTATCAAGCGCTAAGTTCGAATCAGCTCTTTCTTTAGTAAACAAAGCGTTCAATTCCGTGTTCATTGGGTTTATGCAATCCTTTCTTTTTAAATCGGTTGAAAAAAGCTCTTAAAGCATTAAAATTCGAAATAGAACTATTGTAATTAGCTAAATCGTTTGATTTAGAATTTAACCGCCAGTGATTATTCAAATCGTTTGGTTACAAATTTAACAGCCAAACAAATCTTGGATGTCGATAAAAAGAGAGATGAAGAATTATTTTCCTTTAAGCTTTCCACTAAATTAGGCTCTTATTTTAAGTAAACATTGAACGATATTTTCCTTTAGTTATAATTAACCATAGTTTTTAAATTTTATTCAAAAACTCTTGAAACTATATCACATCTATCATTGGTTTTCTGTCCTGGCGTCTATTTTTCAGTTATTATTCCACAAATTAGTTATTTATTTCTTTTCTCAGCAAGGTCACCTGATGCTTGACTTTAAAAATAAGTTATTTCAAATGCTTGCACTTTTCTGAAGGATCACGTGACATTTCATTTTGTTTAGCATTCCTTAAGGATTACGTGACAGTTGATTGAAAAATAAAGTTGTAATCTTCATCGCAAATCGCTTGTTAATTATTTAATTGTTATCTGTAATCAAAAATAATGAATTTAACATGATTTCACCTACCCTATGTCCGTTCCTGGGTTTCAAGCTACAACTCTGCCAATTTTCATCCAAATCGGTTTGGTAGTTTTGCCGTAAATGCGTAACAAACAGACAGACACACTTTCGCATTTATTATATTATATAGATATTAATAAAAATAAGCAAAACTTTCAGAAATAAAGGTGAATTAGTTCAAAGTCTAACCGTTGCCTAGCTACGGAGTAGCTATAAATCTTCGTTATTAAAAAATCATCTGCACGCAATTAAAAATTATTGAACTTTAAAAAATTAATAGCAATCGAAGGGAAATGTCACACACATAAAATTGGTAACATTGAAAAGGTAAAATCTTGAACTTTAAGATGGTATAAAAATTTTTTTTGTCGGACAATCTTCACCGAAGTTACGGCTGAAAAACGGTTTCGGTTAATTTCTAATTAACTGTCTGTTTAATTAACTTTTGGACTAAGAAAAGTTCATAAGTGTCTTCTCCTTGTCTTAAATAATAAGTTTACAAAATTTGGTTGAAAACAGTCCATTGGTTTAGGAGAAGATGTGGAACATAGCCACAAACCCACATACACACAATGACTTTTTTATATTAAGATTTCAGAACTTATTCTACACTCAATTTGTAACAATGCTTTCTATTGCTATAAAATCAAATTGAAACTAATTTATTGTTTCATCGAATTCTGTATTCGCGTGTTTTTATCACAGTTACACGTATGATAAGAAAATATTGCTTTAACAAACCAATTTTTTAACTTTACAATTTTTAAAAAAAATCCCTTTTCGGCAAGCTTGAAGGCAAAGGTAGATTCCTTTAAGCTAATGTTACAAAAGTAATGAAATATTACATATTGATCAATACAGACATACCCAATGACTTTGTTGTTTCTACGCATTGCAATATTTACGCTGTGATTCTGTTTTCATGACATTTAATTTTTTACTACATCAAGGTTTTATCATTCCATTTTTCAATCCAAAAGGTTATGCCAGATTTATTGGTCAATTTTTTTTATATCCCATCACATAATCATTCAACAGGTAGGAATCATAAAGAAATAAACATCCCAGTAGAGCGAATATTCCCAAGATAACATTAAGACAGCAGATCTGAAACAGTAACAAAAAATTGACACCTGGCATGAAGGAATAAAGAATATGGATTTAAAAATTAGTTATTTAATCTAGGTTACCATATAATTATGCGAACATTACTTTGTTATATGCAAAAATCACATGACATGAAATATTTAAACATTACTAGAATGTGCTCATTTAGAGAACCCCCTGGTTAACCCCCTAGATAATAGTCACTAAATTCTTAACACATAACAGAATAAAAATTATTAAACATTGTGAGTTGCAAATTTAATACGTGTGTTTAAAGCATAGGATATTAATGCAGCCATTTTGAACAGCAAATTTAAATCTTCATCGACAGTTAAAAGCAAATACTCCTACAGAAAACTCCCAAACAATTTTAAAGTTAATGAGATGTTTTTCTATATAAAAAAGATAAAGAGAACTCTTATATATCTTTTTTGGCTATTTTATATTAAATTTATTAAACAAATCTTGGTGCAGCCATGTTTAGTTAATTATCAAATTAAAATAATCTGTCATATTAACTAATTATCAAATTAACTATTAAAATTAACTGTTTGATTAATTAAAATTAACTATTTACTTAAATGAAATTAAATATTTAGTTAGTTGTGACGATATCTTCACTAAAAATTTTTTATGTCTCATAGTATATGCCAGCAATCTTAATCTTGTAATTATCTAATAATTATCTTGATTTAAATAAAAGTTATTGTGTCTATGTATGTATGCTCCACATCGCGTAATAAACCAGTGGACTGATTTTAACTAGACTTTGCACACTTTTTACTTGAGACAAGAGAAAGTTCATCTTCAACTTTTCGAAGCCCAAACGTTACTTAAAATTTCAGTTAATTAAAAATTAAGCAAGGTGTTTTTCCGCGATATCCTTGGAAAACATTATCTCACGAAACTATTTTTACACTTATTAAATTTCAAAAAATTAGCATTTCAGTGACAAAAATTTCATTTCCATACAATTTGTTTCTCTCATTTTAATATTTTTTCAAAAGTAATTTTATACAGAATTCGTAACAATATTCTTTATTGATGAGGAAAAAGAATAATACGAATATATATAAATGCCAGAATACATTCACAGAATTGTTGAAGAATGCTAAAAGGAAATTTTAAAAGAAGACGATTAACAATTTATATCAGAACAAACTAATGACTGATTGATTTTCATTCTTTAAATTAATGAATAATTTATTCGTTAATTTAATTGTTTCAAAATATTCATTGAACCCTTTCTTTTACTTTAGCAATTCTTAACAAGATTTGAAGTACCTACATAACAAATAATAATTTATGGAGAAAACGGCTGTTTTTAAAAATCGTTTTTTTTCAATTGATATTCTCATTTTAATTAAAAACGTTTCAGATCAGAAAAGGAATTTGTGTATTATAATTTTTATACGATAGTAGTTTTTTCATTAAAAATTTTAAGACATGAAAGCATTTTAATCCGTAGCAAACCCGGATATATCAGCTTGTTTACCTTATAAAAAGTGGAAGTGAATGCGGCTGATGAGAGCTTTTCAACAAGATGTTACATGCATAGGTTAAAGCGTATTCTAACTAGAGGGTAAAAATCACTTTTCAACTCATAACTTCTAAGTAATTCTTGGTGTCAAAAAACTTTCAATATCAAAGTAGTTTGTTATGATAAGGTGATAATTCCCCTAATTGAAATTTTGTTTCTATCTTCAATCGTAACTTAGCTATGGGGAAAAGATAAATTGGGGAGGGGGGAATTGAACAACGCTTTTAAGCTCATAACTTCTAAGCAATTGTAGCTGCCAAAAAACTTTTAATATAAAAGTTGTTCGATATTATTATGTGATAATTTCCTAATTGAAAGTTTCTTTCTATCTTCAATCGCAACAGAGTAACGGGGAAGTGATAAATTGGGGAGGGGGATTGAGTATCGCTTTTCAGCTCATAACTTCTAATCAATTTTACCTGACAAAAACTTTTAATATAAAAGTTGTTTTTTATAATAAGGTGATAATTCACCTACTTGAATTTTTTTCTATCTTTATTCGTAACAGAGCTATGGAGAAGTGATAAAATGGGGGAGGGGATTGAAAATGGCAGTTTAGCTCATAACTTTTAAAAATTTGTAGCTATCAAAAAAGTTTCAATACAAAAGTTGTTTATTATGAAGAGGCAATAATTCGCCTATTTTGAGTTTTCATTCTATCTTCAATCGTAAAGGAATTATGGGATAATGAAATATTCAGTCCTCCACCATTTCCACCCCCTTTTAGCAGGTTAGCCAATCTACAAACTCGGCCGATATTTTCACCGACCTTAAGCTAAAATCTAATCAAAATTACTCTAGTTATCGTGTTCACAAGATAACATGGGCAAAAGCGTTATGTACATAAGTCTCTACTAATAATAAGGAAAAGAACATTTCGTCTTCTATTCTCATAAGGATTAAAGCTACAAGAATGAAAGCGGGTGGAAGATATTGCAAATGGCGAGAGCTTTCCAACAAGGGGCAACATGCATAGGTTAAAACGTACTTTAAGTTAAGGGGAGAGGAGGGGAAGGTGGGAAAATCACTTTTCAGCTCATAACTTCTAAGCAATTGCAGCTATCGAAAAAGTTTAAATTCAAACATTGTTCGTTATGATAAGGCAATAATTCGCCTAATTTTAATTTTCTTTCATTTTCATTTGTAAAGGAATTATGAGAAAATGAAAATTTCCACCCACCCCCCACCATTTCCACTCCCTTTGAGCTGGATAGCCCATCTACGAACTCGATCGAGATTTTCACTATCCTTACAACATATCCCAAGCTGGTTAAATTTACATCAAAATTACTCCAGTTATCGTGTTCACAAGATAACGTGGGAAAAAGCGCTATATATATATATATATATATATATATATATATATATATATATATATTTATATATAACGAAGGGTGGTTTTGAGTTCTAGGGGTCATGATCGGTGAAGATCTGCAGAAATTTTCCGAAAGTTGTGTCATGAGAACCATTGCAATAGGTAGATTTTCCTATAAGGAATCTACCTAACAATTATCTATTCGGTTTTATCAGTTTGATTGCCGTGCTCTCTTTTATCTGAACTCTACTTTCTTTTAAAAACGTGTCCAAATATATCCAAGGTGTTGTGCATGCAAATAAATTAATTCAATATTTCCAAGGCCGCAAATGCAATAGTAATGCTCGTGTAAATCAACGAATAACTAAATATATAAAATATTACTTTCTTTAGACATCAGTTGTAACAGAAAGACAAATAACTAGACAAAGACAATAAATAAATAATAATAATAAATAATAATTATTGAAAATTAACATATTTTCAAAATAACATGATATTCCTATCTAACGGACATATAATATTGACATATCATGTTATTTTTTGATTCATAGTTTACTAAAGAGGACTGAATATGGACTTCAGTGGTATCTACGACCTTATTGCCACTCGATGTAAATGTAATGTATGGTTAAAAGAAAGTCTGAGGCTGGCATTTATGAGCTCTCCACTCCAAGTAAATTCGACCACCCCACGCCAAAATGAGAAAAACTGATGAGAATTGGAGCGGTATGGAGTTGGATCTTGGATATCCAAACGGTACGGATATCCACCGCTCCACTTGTACTGCCGAGCCATAAATCAACTCCGGCAGGGGTAGCTACCTGTTTGTAGGGAGGAGGACTTGGGGTGCGTGGTTCGCCGAGGAAATTGGAGAAGTCGGGAGTAGGAAATCGAAGTGACTGCACCTGCCTTGCATGGAAGAGAATGACCTACCTAAATGGATGGGCTGAAAATGTGGATGACGTGAAGTGGAGCTGTCGTGAATCACCAGCTTAAAATTATGTTCAACCAACAACAATATAATCCTTGGATCTCCGTTTAAGCCGGACATTCGTAGTCACTTCGCTTCACGCAAATGGCGTAGTAGGACTTCACACTATTCATCTTTTCAGCCCATCCATTTAGGTGAGTCAGTCACGGAGGCTCCATGCAAACCACACCACCGGTCACTCTGATTCCCCTAGGGCTACTGCGACTACTCCTCCTCTTTCAAAACGGGTCCCGCTTTCGCGAGAGAGCCTCACTACCCATGGCTTTACATTTTGTGGTTTTTGCTTTTGTGAGAGATCCTCTCTCCCCTTTTCCAAGGTCACGGTTCAGTTTTATGAACAACACTCCGTTTGGATAACGAACGAATTTCAATATCCAATCTTTCGACCACTCCACGCCAATTTCCATAGGAGTTTCGCACTTCCGACGGGTTTTGGATCAACGCGACCAAATTTGCTTGAAGTGGTCTGACCGTCAATGTCCTGCTTTACATACACAATATGGCAAGGCTTGCGTTAAGCTTCACAATGCATTAAAGAGAATCGAGTATTTAAATAGACCTCTTCCCTGTTGCTGATAAGTTTGATACAAAAAGTGATACAAAATTGTAATTGCGATGTAAAGAAATTCTCAAATCAAGTTTCACTTTCTAGAATCTTTTGTTTTTGAGTTATTGCGTTCGCAAATCCGTGAGCACAAAGACAGCAACCGTTCGATGGATTTCGTCCAAAATCTGATACAACTCTACAATTCTAGCGACAAAACTATATTCGGCCATCTAGATCTTTGTAGTTTTAAGTTATTGAGTTCTAATCAGTACAGACGGATAGACAGTTTTCTCTTTCAAGAATTGCTATAATTTTGATACAATATTATAATGTTGTTATGTACCAAAATTCATCATGGTAGATTGTTGCGTGTTTGAGTAATGTTAACAAACAGACAGACAGACATAATTCCAAAAGTTTCTTTTTTCGATTGCAGGGACGTCAGAAACTTGGATTGAAATTCATTCATCAAATTCTCAAAGTCGAATTTTTTGACGATTACAAGACTTTCTATACTTGGTATGCGAGAAAGTATTCCCGCGGGAGGGGCAACACGAGTGCGTGGATAAAAATCCGCCGGATAAGTAAGCGGGTTCTCTCTTTTCCTGAGGTACAGTAATGTTGGGGTTGAGTTACCTTCGGCCGATGAGGATAAGTGCTTCCTTCGGGAAGGGCCGTGGCTTCGCAGGTGATGGCCGTTAGTACTAAGACCCCGCACGTTTCCACATGCCGGGGGTAACTTTTTTGTGCGTATACGAGAAAGTGAAAATGAATCCCCCTCTACTCCAGTTTCATAAGTGCTGCATAGAAGCACCATATATCCAACAAATTCAAATATTTCACATCGTCGGTGTAAAGAAAGTTCACCTCTACAGTAATAGTTCGGATCTAAATACCAACCAAAAATCGTCGTTCTTGTTTTCAATGTTAACAGCTGCAATTCCATGCGCCCTATCGTCCACGCAGCTGCCAGAAAAACTATTATTATTTTTGTTGCCGTCAGTGCTCACATTAAGGCCTGGTGCACAAGCCCAATTTGTGTAAGTAGTGTATAAGAGGTGGTTTTAAAACCGTGGATCCATGCCTCCCCTCCTCTCTCCCCACCCCAGGATTCCCTCCTCTCCCCCAACCCTCTCCCTCCGACCTCCACTACTTTTAGAATGAATTTTTTTTCTGATTAAGTTATTTATCTAATACGCGCATTATGAATTCCTGGAATTTAGTTTTCTGAATCTCTCTCCATCCATTTTATAATGAGTTTTTTTACATTTTCTGATTAATATTAATTTATAAATTACCTAATTATCACAATATGAGGTTGTTGAACTTAGAATATTTGTGACTTTATTGGAGGTCATTGGTTGTTGTCGACCAGGTTGTATCCCATGCAAAGGAATGTGTCTGTTAGACATACCCCTCCCATAAATATACTTTTCATTGTACTCAGAAAGTTTAATTCTTGAGATGGCAACAGTTTTCGGGTGGTACGTAAACTTGTGCTTGTCTGCTGCCGTCCAAAGCGAACGTCTCTTCAACTTCATCGAAATTAAACGTGCTTGAAAAAGTAACTTGTACTGATGATGCACCCGTGATTATTGCTGCAACTGAAAAAACATTCACTCTAAAATGTCTCCTTCCCCATCACTATCATCTGGGAGATGGAAATTTTGTAGTAGTTTCGGATTTTGCCGGTATTGTTCGAGTACATTTTCGGAAATACACTGTTAATACGACTGGAGAGTATACGCCTTCAAAGAAAGGAATAACAGTAACACCCTTCTTGTGGCAGAACTTATGCAAGTTTTCTGAATCTGATAATTGTGGAGATGAACTGAGCAGCTTGCCCACAATTAAAGTCTTGCAAGACTCTCTTTCACTGTCATGCATCTTAGAAGAAGTAACCGACACAGCTTACGTCACTATGCAACGCTACTTCGTGAAACGGGATATGTCGAGAGACTTTGCTCCTGGTGTTTGTGTGATGTCTCCGGCTGAATGGGAACGTTTAAAATCTGTAAAAGAAGATGTATCCAAAAGTGTTTATTCTGAGATTTTCGGGAAAACATTTAGAGCAAAAGTGTTGGAAGAAATCAAACGACAAAACACACCTACCGCCAGTGGTGACTCCTTCAGATGCTGAAATGGTGTTAACTACATCCTTAGTCGAAGTGCTAAAGTCGTACATCGAAGAAGGTATTCAAAAGATCTTCGATTGTGATGGTTGTAATTGAAATCTTGGGAATCAGCTTGGACACGACTGCATTTATATGAGTTTCGACTTGCGTATAAAAAAGTATGGTGAACTTAGTATTTGTAATATTGATTTCAATGCACTTGCCCGCGATTTTGTTAAACAAAATATTGGAATTTGTAACTACATTAGTGGGAAATTTATTGATAAGTTAGATGCTGAATCTCTTATTCAGAGTGCTGCTGAATATTAGGGTGGGCCGAAAAACACTTTTTTTCAAAATCGCTATTCTAATAGTGCGGAAAGGGTTCTCTCTGGGTTCAATAAACACGGTGTAAAATATTTTTTTGATTGGATAACATCTTCTGGCCCCGCATCGCACTTGGATTTTGGAAATTTGGTTAAAAATTGCAATTTTTACTCGGTGTAGGAAATATAATTATTTTTCAATATTGCTATTCTAATAGTGCTGAAGAGGTGCCCACTGGGTTCAATAAGAAAGTTGTAAAATATTTTTTCGATAGTATAATATCTTCGGGTCCCGTATCACAATTGAAAATTTGCAATTTTTGTAAAAAAGTACACTTTTTCTTGTCTTTTCATATAGGAAGCGACTTCGGAATATTGCTGATAATGCTGATAGAAAGGCTCACAATTTATATTTAAATCATACACAAGCAACTCCTAACGAAGAGTAAGTAGATTATGAAGATTAAGAAACGGATTGTTCTTCAGATATATCTGAGGTAATTTCAAATCTCAACATCGAGCCGTTTAATCTCTCTTACTGATCCTAAGTACAAACAATTAACTCCGTTTGTAGCTAAAACATCACAAATGCGACTTGGCCTCCCTTCAACTCCCGTGGTTGGCGACAGGTTTGGTGTCTCGGACCGGGATGTGACTGCAATTGCTTCAAGTGTTCTTCACGTTGTCGGTCTCATAACTAGCAACAACTCAGATTTGGTGGTTGACGAAAACAAGCTTCGAAGGGAAAAGGCTAAAGTTAGAAAGGATTTAAAATTCCAGGCTTTAAGTGAAGCTCAGGCATTACCGTTGAAGGGGCTGTATTTCGATGGTCGTAAAGATTCTACATTGATAGAGGAGAGAGTAGACACTAAAAAATACACGAGAAAAGCAAAAGAGGAACGTTTATGTCTTATTGAAGAACTGGGTTCATGTTACATTACTCATTTGAGTCCATCATTCGGCACCGCAAAACAGATTTCCGCGATTATTATCGGATATTTTGAAGGGATCACAAGATCTCGTTCTCAGCTTTTGGCAACTGGCTGTTACGGCACATCTGTTAATACCAGATGGAAATTCGGTGTTTGGAATTGAAACTTGGTAAACCTCTGCAGTGAGTAATATGTCTCCTGCATTTTAATGAACACTTACTCTGAGGTATCTGTTTGAAACGTTGAATGTGCCAACAAATGATCCAAAATCATATTCTGGTAATTTTGGGAAGGCGCTGCTTACATGTGAAACTTTGCCAGTTACAACTTTCGAAATTATTGACTCCAAATTACCAACAACTGATAGACGTGACTTAAGCAAGGCTCAAATGTACTTATTAGAAATATCTCAAGCGTTGCGATTGGGAAATTGTTCGGATGAGCTGGCTAGACGCAGTCCTGGTACATTGTCACATTCACGTTGGCTGACAACAGCCAACAGAGTACTAAGATTATATGTTAGTTCTCCAGCTTCTTCTTTGAAGTTGAAACTAATCGCTGAGTTTGTTATGAAAGTTTACACTCCAAACTGGTTTAATATAAAGTCTAAACATTCGCTTAAATATTGAGCTAAGCATGTGTGGAATACTATTTCTAGATCCTGGTATTTATTTCAAGACCTCGAAGACGTCGTTGATGGAGTAATTTGTAGAAATTCGTTCTTTGCTCATCCTGAGAATATCTTGCTATGTATGTTGAAGTATGAAAAGGTGTACATCAGAGAACTTGCTGCACGATGTATAATTAAGTCTAGAGACTCATCTTCCAATGTAAAGTCAGTATGTGTCTTTCTCCACCATAACTTAATTTTGAAGCAGCTGACTATACGGAAATGATTGACTGGTCTTCAATTACCATTACTTCTCTACCAATCCTCCGTAATATATCCACTGCCTTATTTAGATCCATTGTGCGAGATAAGAAAAATTCAGAATGGGACTTCGTTCACTTCCCATATGACACACAGGCAGTGAAACGGTGTGCCAAGATAGTGATAGAAGCATCCATTAAGGTCTATGGGTTTCAAAATAGAGACGGGTTCATTAGATCCACATTCTTTTCCCGATGCCTGAATTCGACAATAAAGCTGATTTTACGCCTCTTCCTGCTGATTAAGTGCAAGTAAACTTTTGGTATTGGCATGTCATAACATTCTATGGTTACAATATCCTTAACAAATATTATATTAATATATTATAACTCAGCAATTATTTAATAATTTTCAGGTAATATAATCAATTGTACAATACAACACAACAATAAACAGTGTTTGTACCCATCTATTTTTCATGTTTGATTTATTTCTATAACACATAAAAAAGTGCACTTTTTTCAAATATTGCAAAATTTAGATTGCGATGCGGGAACAAAAGATATTATTCTATCGAAAAAATATTTTACATCTTTCTTATTGAACCTAGTAGACACTTATCCCGCACTATTAGAATAGCAATATTGAAAAATAATTATATTTCCTACACCGAGTAAATATTGCCAATTTTTACCCAAATTTCCAAACTCCAAGTGCTATGCGGGGGCAGAAGATATTATCCAATCAAAAAAATATTTTACACCGTGATTATTGAACCCAGAGAGAACCCTTTCTGCCCTATTAGAATAGCGATTTCGAAAAAAAGTGTTTTTCGGCCCACCCTACTGAATATATGCTTGTACTTATATATATGAATATGCTTTATATAGCTGATGATCCAAATGTTTGGAAAATGTAGTTATTTTGTGAAAGGAACCACTGTTGTGTGTGTCCTAGTATTTTATATATATATATATATGTTTGTGTTATGAAAAATTGTTAGTTATCGAATTTTATATGTATGTTTTGCACTGTGTTTTTAAAGGTATTAATAAAAAAGTAAATATGACGTATTAGTGTTGAGTTAGTTATTTAACTTGCATTATAAATCTATGAATAATCTTATAAGTTACATCATTTATCTCAAGACTGTCGAAAAGTCATCAACAGAATGGAATTGGAGGAAGCCTATCTTAATCCATAACAACCTGGAAGCTTTGGTGATATTAATGCTATACATAGAGCACTGAAGGGGCGAGTTAAGAGAAGAGAGATAAACAAATGGTTAGAAATGAAAGATTCTTATACACGTCATAAACCAGTTCCTCATAAATTCAAGCGAAATAGGGTAATTGTAAAGGAAATCAACGATCAGTTTCAATCTGACTTAGTTGATATGCAATCCTTATCAAAATACAACAACGGTTTTAAATACTTATTAACTTGCATTGATATTTTCTCTAAATATGCTTGGGCCATACCATTAAAATATAAATCAAGTAAAAGTGTGCTTTCTGCTTTTAAAATAATATTTCAAGATAGGAAACCAAAGTATCTTCAGATCAACAAGGGAACTGAATTTACAAATGAAAATCTACAAAAGTATTTAAAGCAACAAAATATGGAATTTTTCACAACAAATAATGAAACAATAGCTATCGTTGCTGAACGTTTCAACATAACTTTAAAAACAAAGATGTGGAAATACTTTACAGAATTTAACACTCATAAATACATAGATGTAATAGATAGATTGATTCAGAGTTATAATAATACGTGGTATCGTAATATAAAAATGACTCCAACAGAAGTAAATGTTGAGAATCGAAAGCAAGTCTGGGATAATTTGTATGGAAAATCAACCGAATCTAAAAATATGGTAGATTTTAAAGTCGGTGATACGGTTCGTATTATCAAAATAAAATTATTATTTGAGAAGGGATACGAAAATAATTGGACTAGGGCGATTTTTATTGTACACAAAATAATACCTCGGAATCCAATCGTGTTTAAGTTAAAAGATCTGACGGGGTAATTAATAGAAGGGACATTTTACGCAGAAGAACTTCAAAAAGTTGCAGACAATGGTTTTTATCCTGTAGGAAAAGTATTGAAAAAGAGAAAGAAAAATGATGGGAAAGTAGAGTACTTTGTAAAATTTTTAGGTTACCCTGAAAAATTCAATTCTTGGGTATCTAACGTAAAATTATTATAAATTGATCTTGCATCTCAACATCTTCCCAGTTTGAGAGATGTCTTTCTACGTAACACTCCCTAGTGATTCATCCCAACATTTTTTTTTCGGATAATAAAGTATCGAATTATGTGACTCAGTTGCCCTCCCCAACGCTCTTCAAGGAGAATGGGAAGTTGCTTTGGCAGAAATTATTTATCCTCACACTTGGCATAATGTGAATAATACAAACAATTTATTCGGATTTGATTTAGGAGATGGAAAGTTTACTTCAAGAAGAATTCCTCCAGGTTGTTATGAAACAGTACCAGATATTTTAAGAGCAATGAACTTAATTTCGTGACAAAATCCAATTCATGTTTAAGTCCTCCACCAAGAAATTTAAGGTTAAAGCTTTAAATACCGCGAAAGTTGTATTCGAGAAAGGATTGTGTAATCTATTAGGATTTGAACCTCAAGTGATCGAAGGAATAGTTGAAAGTCCCCATTTTGCTGATCCACACGCTGCATTTCCATTTTTTTATATTTGTCGGAAACCACCAGGGACTGAACTTAACTGAAGAGAACTTTCCTTCCCCGCCACCAGGGGTTTTGTTTACCTTGCTTTCTCTTGGTTTTATCGGCAAACTTTGCTACGCGCGTTTTTGTAATCCCCTTTTTCTAACTTTTGTAAATGTAAAATTAATCATGTAAACTTAATCATTATTAAATATTTTCATTCTTAAAGATTTACTCCCTGACTTCATACCTGCCACATAATAAAGAGATTTCAGATTAGATTAAAGCCACTCCACTATGAAGAAATCCTGATACGACCAAACAAAGGTAAGCGTTAGTTACCTATAATTTAAAGATGTTTTGATCGTAATATTAAGTGGCATCCCTGTCGGCATAATGGTGTGGTTTATTTAATTTAGAGCTGAAAAAATATAGATTAGAATTTGAACTGATTTATTATTGAATTTATATATTATTGAATTTTACTGAATATAAATTCCGAACAGTTCAATTTTAAAAATGGATGATAAAAGTGGCAGGTTAAAAAAGAAACGGGGAGTAACAAGAACATCTGTTACTAAAATTTGTAAAGCTATTGAAACAGAATTAACGAAAACAGATGTAAATGTCGACGCATTAGAGGAAATGTTAGAACAGCTTGCTGTTGAGTCAAACGAATTAAAGAATCTAGATTCACAAATAGAAGAATTCGTTTCCGATGACAAGTTAGAAAAAGAAGTGAAAGAAGTAGCAGAATACACCCAAAAAATTATAACTTGGAAATTTAGAGCGACAAAAAAAAATACGCGAACGGACAAAAAATGTTGATTCGTTGAATGTTCCAAGTTCCTGTTATAAAGAATCATCATCGAACATTAAATTGCCAAAACTTTCGATATCTAAATTCTACGGGCAATCAAGTTTATGGCTTTCATTTTGGAACTCCTTTGAATCAGCCATACATGAAAATGATTCATTAAGTGAAGTCAGCAAATTTAATTACTTAAAAGCCCACCTAGGTGGTTCTGCCCTTAGTACTATAGAAGGATTTGCGTTAACAACAGAAAATTATGAAATCGCCATAAAATTACTTAAAGAACGCTTTGGAAGATCAGATGTTCTCATTAATACTCATTTGAATAATTTACTGCGTATCTGCCCATTAAAGAACTCGGATGATATTGTATCATTCCGAAAAATGTTTGATAATATACAGACAGAAATACGATCTCTTGAATCTCTTAATGTTTTGAAAGAAACATATCAAAATCTTCTTTGCCCCCTCCTGCTAAAATGCCTTCCCCCCGATCTAGTTTTAGAATATAATAAAAGCATGAAATCGGATAAATATGAAATAAATGAATTGGTCGACTTCCTGTCAATTCAGCTAAAAGCAAAAGAACGATCGTTAATGTATGCTTCTCCTGTAAGTTCGAAAAAAGAAAAGTATTCATATCCGCGCTATGACTCATCGAGCGAAAAAATAAACAATTCCAGATGTTTTTCTTCAAAGAGATTTAGCAGTTCAGATTTGATCAGTTCTAAAATAAAAACAAAAACAAATGCTTGCATATTCTGCAATGAATTCCATGCTGTTGGTGATTGTAATTACGCACTTTCTTTAAGTTTGGAACAACGAAAAAAAATACTGTCTAAAAAGGCTGCGTGTTTTATTTGTGCAAAGTCATTTCATCTTGCTAAATTTTGTAAGTCAAAAATAGTTTGTACTCTGTGTGGTAAAAGACATCTATCCATGTTATGCAATCAAGATAATTCTGTTCTGAAAAATAATACCCATTTGAATGAAAATAAGGATGACAATAATCTTTTAAATGAAAATTTCACGTTGGCGAACAATTTATGTTCCAGTGAGGTTTATCTGCAGACTTTAATTGTTAGCGTCGAAAATAATGATTTAAAACACTATGTTAGATCGATCATTGACCTTGGGAGCCAAAGGTCGTATGTCAGCAAATACGTAGCGGATGTGATGAAATTGAAGTGTGTTGGGGAACAAACGGTGACTCATGGACTTTTCGGAGGGCTGAAAAGGCGGGAAAACCACAAGAAATATTCCATTGAATTGCGTAATACAGAGAATAATTTCTCATGTAATGTAGAAGTAATGGATCAGAATAAAATTTGTACTTCTCTTCCCAAATTAAAAGACCCTAAAAATATCGAAGAATTAAAACAATTGGGAATATTTGCTAGTGATATTTGTTTAAATGAAAATCTTTGCTTGTATGAAAACGATCCCAAGGAGATTCACATATTATTAGGGGCAGATACAGCAGCCAGATTGTTTACAGGGGAAATTAAAAACCTTTCACCTGATCTAATTTCGATGAACACCAAGTTAGGGTGGACAGTTATTGGAAGATCAAGAATTACTGAAAACGATAGTTCCAGTACGCTAATGTCTTTACTTGTCAACGACGTAAATATATCCGATCTTTGGAGGCTTGATACATTGAATATCAATGACCCTGCGGAAAATCAAAGTAGAAAAGAACTAGAAGAAGCGGCGAAGGAACATTTTGAGAGCAGTGTAAAACGAGATAACGAAGGGCGCTACATTGTCAGTCTACCGTGGATACATGATCATCCACCTCTTCCTGATGGCAGAAAGATAGCTGAACGAAGACTGAACAGTTGTATAAAAGCCTTAGAACGTGCCGAAAAGCTGGTCGATTATGATGATGTTTTTCAGGATTGGCAGAAGGAGGGTATTATTGAAGAAGTTGATCCTATGCAAGAAATCAAACAAGGACAGCATTTCTTACCTCACCATCCTGTCTTCAAGGAGAATTCGACGACCAAAGTTCGACCCGTTTTTAATGGTTCAGCTAAAAAAAGGAATACACCTTCTATTAATGACTGCCTCGAAAAGGGACCAAATCTGGTAGAACTCATTCCATCTCTCATGAATCGCTTTCGTGTTGGAAAATATGGAGTAATAGCTGACATCAAGAAGGCCTTTCTGCAAATTGGATTACAAGAACGAGATAGACCATATCTTAGATTTTTATGGAAGGATAGAGGAAGAGAAGGAAATATCAAGATCTTGCAGCACAAAAGAGTTGTGTTTGGAATCTCCTCCAGTCCTTTCCTTCTGGGAGCTACATTAGAACTTCATTTAAAAAATGCTCCAGATCATCTCAAGGAAACAGCTCAGCAACTTATGAGGTCCTTCTACGTTGATAATTGTGTGTTCAGCGTCAACACAAAAAAAGAACTTGCCAGATTTATTTCGGAATCGCAAGCACTATTATCTACTGCCAAGTTTGAACTTCGAGGGTGGGAGCATTCTCCTACAGAAGACAAAATTGAAGAAAGGCAAGAAGACCTAAAGGTTCCAGTTCTTGGACTTCTGTGGAATTTGCCAAAGGACACTATGTCTCCAGATATGAAAGGTTTGATGAAAGAAGATAAAGGACCTAATACAAAAAGAAAACTCCTGTCAACCGTTCATCGAATCTTTGATCCGATAGGATTTTCTTGTCCAGTGACTCTAGAGCCCAAATGTTTGTTGCAGGAATGCTGGAAATTGGGGTTGTCCTGGGATGCTGAACTCCCTCTGCTAATAACTGAAAGATTCGAACGCTGGAAGATGAAGTTGCCGAAACTGAATGCTCTTCAGATACCAAGGTGTGTACGAGAGGACTTTGCAGAAGATTCCAAATTGTCCGTCCATGTTTTCTGTGACGCAAGTCAGAGTGCTTACGCTACATGTATCTTCTTGAGAGCTGAATCTGCTGATAATACGTCGTGCCAGTTAATACAAGCCAGAAACAGAGTTGCTCCCTTGAAAAAGATCTCTATTCCACGCCTAGAACTTTTGTCCTGCACTATTGGAGCTAGATTGGAAAAAGCAACCATCTCCGAACTTGGACTTGAGAAAATACCAATCTTCTACTGGTCTGACTCCATGAATGCTTCGTATTGGATCAAAAGAAATGAGAATTGGGCAACGTTCGTTTACAACAGGGTGCTGGAAATCCGTAAACTCACTAATCCTGAAGACTGGAGGCACATAAGTGGAACATTAAACCCAGCTGACCTTCCATCACGAGGTTCCAATGCAGAGGAACTTGTGAAATCTCTTTGGTGGGAGGGTCCAAACTGGCTGCGAAGGCCTATAGAAGATTGGCCTGTTTCAGAAACTATACCAGATTTTGACGTTGTGAACTCCGTAAAAAGAAAAACTATTGTGTCTGTCACTAACACCACGACAGAGCAATTGGAATACTTTTCTAAGGTATCTTCTTTCCGGAAAATGACGAGAATCACGGCTTGGATTTTCCGTTTTTATAAAAATGCTAAAACCCAGAAAAAAGAAAGAAAAGGCGGCACTTTAGATCTTGAAGAAGTGGAGGCTGCAGAAAAGTTCATTTTAAAACAAGTTCAAGGTCAATGTTTTTCGGGAAACGAAAAACTGAACTTACAGACATTCCTGGATTCGGATGGTTTGCTAAGAGTAAAGACCAAAATTTCTCAAAGAAGTGATATACCGACATTTAGATTTCCAATTTTGCTGCCTTCAAAGCATGCTGTTATCGGGAACCTTATTTTTGAAAAGCATGTTGAACTTAGTCATGCTGGGATACAGATTTTGATGTCGAGTTTAAGGGAGAATTATTGGATCTTAAAAAGCAGGAAGACAATACGTCAAGTAATAAGGACTTGTGTAATATGCCAACGTTTTGCATCTCGGCCATTAGAAGTAGTAAGTGCTCCACTACCCGAAGATCGCGTCAGAGATGCTTATGTTTTTGAAGTAGTAGGAGTTGACTTGTGCGGACCACTATATTTGAAAAACAAAACCAAATGTTGGGCTGTACTTTTTACATATGCAGTTTATCGTGCAGTCCACATTGAGCTGGTAACTAGTTTATCGACAGATAGTTTTATTCTAGCTTTACAAAGGTTTATTTCTAGAAGAGGAAGACCAGCTACAATTTATTCAGATAATGGAACCAACTTAGTGGGTACTTCTAATGAGCTGAAATCAGTTGATTGGGGAAAAATACAAGAATATGCCTCAGTAAAGAAAATCCAATGGAAATTTAACCCCCCATCAGCCCCCTGGTGGGGCGGATTTTGGGAAAGGCTTATAGGTATGTTGAAATCTATCTTAAGAAAAGTTCTTGGAAAGGCCTCCTTACAGTTTGAAGAATTGTGCACTGTACTATGTGATGCTGAGGGCATTATAAATTCTAGACCTTTGACATACTTAAGTGAAGACAATGAAGATCTTGTAGCATTAACACCTGCTATGTTTTTACAAGATGTAAAAGAAATAGGAGTTCCAGATATTGATCAAATAGACGCTAAGAGAATGAATAAAAGATTCTTCTACAGACAAAAATTGTGTCAAGATCTCAGAAAACGTTTCAGAATCGAATATCTTGGACATCTTAGAGAATTTTCCAAGATTTGTAATGAATCTAAAATTAAAGAAGGAGACATTGTTCTCATCGGTGATAGTAACGTCAAGAGAATAAATTGGCCCTTGGGAAGAGTGATAAAATTATACCTGGGAAAAGACAAGAAAGTTCGTCTAGTTGAAATCCAGACAAAATCTGGATCTTTCTTACGCCCAATACAGAGACTCTTTCCTCTTGAGATCAGCCAGAGTGAAAAGTCTGCTGTCCCAAGGACCCCAAAGAGCGATCCTCTATCCACAATGATTCCTGGTGGTGCACCAACATCTAGTGACTCTCCTGCAGTTCCGGATGTGAACCCGAATGTGAACGTGTGTTCCAGAAGAAGATCCCGTTATGGCCGGCTTTTAAAGCCCAGTGCTCTCCTGGACTCATTTATTTGAGTTTCTGCAAACCTTGACGAAACTCAAAGGTGGGAGAGTGTCGGAAACCACCAGGGACTGAACTTAACTGAAGAGAACTTTCCTTCCCCGCCACCAGGGGTTTTGTTTACCTTGCTTTCTCTTGGTTTTAGCGGCAAACTTTGCTACGCGCGTTTTTGTAATCCCCTTTTTCTAACTTTTGTAAATGTAAAATTAATCATGTAAACTTAATCATTATTAAATATTTTCATTCTAAAATTTATGGAGAAAACGGCTGTTTTTAAAAATCGTTTTTTTTCAATT
>BGPR01000532.1:0-10116 GCA_013235015.1 Araneus ventricosus
ACTAAGCAGGCTTCAGACGATAGTCCACGTAATACTGTCTCCATCAGTCTTTCAAATGTTGCTGGGGCGTTGCAAAGTCCGAAAGGCATTACCTTAAATTGCCAAAGTCCTTGTCCGGTGGTGAAGGCTGTCTTCTCTCTATCTTCAGGTCGGATCTCAATTTGCCAGTATCCACTCTTCAAATCCAGTGTCGTAAACCACTGACTTCCATTCAAAGCATCCAGGGTGTCGTCTATTCGTGGCAGGGGATAACTGTCCTTCTTCGTAATTTCGTTCAGTTTCCTGTAATCAACACAGAATCGTGTTGATCCATCTTTCTTTTTAACAAGTACAATAGGCGAAGCCCAAGGGCCTGATGATTCCTCAATTATCCCATTGTCAACCATTTCTTTAACTAGATTATCTGCTTCTTCCTTCCTTGCAAGAGGCAAACGTCTTGGGTATTGCTTGATTGGTGGATGGTCACCTGTATTAATTCTATGTTGTGTCATATTGCAACGACCGACATCAGCGTCACAGGTCGAAAACAAGTTCTGAAATTCATTAAGTAACTTCCTTACTGCTGTTCGTTGTTCTTCATTAAGTATTTGAAAATTCTCCAAGGTTGACGGTAGATGTTGTGCTCCAGAAAATTCTGGAGGACGAGCGACGATATCCACCACTGGTTCACAGGTCGCAATAACATCTCCTTTGTCTAGAATCTTGGGTTTATTGTTTAAATTCAGAACTCTAACGGGAATGGCTTCCATTTCCATATCAACGAGTGTAGCCGCCACAAGAAGACCTTTCTGGGAGGCTTGGCTAGGAAAGTCCGTTACGGCATATCTGAACTGTCCAGGAACTTCAGGAACTCCCTGGATAAGACATTCTGATCTTGCTGGTATTATAGTTCTCTTTTTGGCCAATACGGAGCACGACTTTGAATGCTGCACACTGGCTGAAAACAGAGGAATTTCCTCTCCTCCTGTCCTTATCTCGTTCTTCTCCAGGTCTACTGTAAAGTTAAATTTTTGAAGGAAATCCAGACCGAGAATACAGGGATCGGTGATGTCAGCTACGTAGATTCTGTGATGAAATTTTCTTGAGCCACATTCAAGGGATGCATCCAGTTTGCCTCGTATTTCTGTTTTTTCACCAGTAGCGGTTTTTAAAGAAATGCTAGGAGCCGTGTAAATAAGCTGTTCCTTCAATTTTTGTGCCAAGTCTGTTCTTAAAAGTGTGACATTTGCACCTGTATCCACTAACATCAAACACTGGATACCACAAACAGATCCTTCTAAGTAGAGTCCATTTTTCTTTCCGCTAAGTGAGGAGACTCTCGGTCCTTCTTCAGGGGCTCTATTCAGAGAAGGCAACCTTCGCCCCGCAAGACTGCCGTGTGTTAGTTTTCCTGGTTCGAAGTAATCGCCTGGCACTCCCTCTGCACGTGCCCCTTCTTATTGCACCTCCAACAAGTCACACTCGATTTTCGTTGAGGAGTGTTCTTCTTTCCATCGACACTACTGCTTAATAATTTTTCCAGCCTGTTAAAAAGAGATTCAAGTTTATCGTCCCGTTCTCTACTGTTGTTATCCTCAATCTCCATTGATCTGGCGTGTCTAGATGTCTTCGACACAGTTCTCGCATCCTCATATTTCATGCTATAGGCTAGAGCGGATTTCAAGTCCTTGGCATCCATCAACCTCGTTGAATGCTGCGTGTCTTCGTCCCTGATGGCGTCGATGAAATACTGAGCTGCTAGGCTTTCCCGAACATCTGGAGGGCACTCAGCGTATGCCAGGCTCATTAGTCGTTCCACATCGGCGGCCAATACTTGAAGGCTTTCTTCCGGCTTCTGTCGTCTTGTCTTTAGCTCGGTTCTATAAAATTGCGTCAAGTGGCTGTCTCCAAATCTGGATTCTAAAGCTTTCTCGATGGTCGTTAAGTCTGTCAATTTATCAGCTGGAATTCCTTGAAGAACCTCCGCTGCTGATCCTCGGAGCGATGCTACAAGTTGACTGGCTTTCACAAAATCCGTCCATCCATTTGTAGAGCTGACGACGTTGAACTGAGTCTTAAAAACTGTCCATGATGTTAGCCCGTCGAATGTCAAGGGTTTAACTGTCGGCCGGGAATACATTAATTCTGAATTTGCCGGGACGTTGTTTGGTCTAGTTTCAAGATCACTAAGTCTTCTCTCTAGGTCGCTCATCTTTTCTTTGACTTCGCTTTTCACTTCCTCGATCTTCATATGGACCTCTCCTTGAACCTCTTCAATCTTTCCTTTCACATCTTGGACTTCCTCTTCCTTTCTTCCTATACATCCATCAACATGGTCCTTGATTCCTTTCACTTGACTCTCGACGTGAGTTCTCATCTCTTCTTTGCCTGCTCGGATTAGATCTTTCATTTCTTCTTGAACTTGCTCCATTCTCTCCTGTCCAGCTTCCATTTTCTTTTCCAATCCAGCCTTCATCTCTTCTTGACCAGCCTTCATCTCTTCTTGACTAGCCTTCATCTCTTCTTGACCAGCCTTCATCTCTTCTTGACCAGCCTTCATCTCTTTCATCATGGCTAACAACATCTCGAATTTTTCATCCATTGCTCTGGTCCAAGGCATAGACAGAAAAATCTAAATCCCACTTCTGACACCAAATGTGACGAAATCAACTTGTGGGTGTATGTAAATGCAGTCCAATAAGCAGGATTACAAAAATAAAGCTCTTTATTTTACAAATATTCTCAAGCAAAGAAACGAAGCACAAGTATTAACACAGCACTAGTAAAAATTCACAACAGAGACTACCAATAAATCTCAACACAATGCTCAAAGGTTTCTTGTTAACTCACCAGCTTGCTTGCAGGTCAAATTCCAACTCACTCTTCTTGGCTTGAGAGCTTGCCTTTATACTTTTCAACAGGAAGTGACTTCATTACGGAGGAAGTGACGTAGTCTCTAGAAAGTTCATGAAAACAGTAGAAATAGCTTGAAATTTCGAGGTCCTTCTAGAGAATTCCACTTGTCGCCAAAGTCGCCAACTTTGTCGCCAAGTCGCCAAAATGGTCGCCAAATTTGTCGCCAAGGTCGCCAAATTTGTCGCCAAGTCGCCAAGTTTGTCGCCAAGATTAGCATCTCAGGGAAACGAATTTATAGCTTTGTAACAATATGACCCTGGCTCAAAATTATTTGGTCCATTCAGGAACAAACCATGTGCAACTTCAAAACGGGACATTATTTTAATCAAATTATATTTGAAATTAGTGATGGATTCTAAAAATAACAAAAATTTGACAGAAATTCTAAGTCACGCAATAGATTTTGTCAATAAATATATAAAATAATAAATATTCAATAGTAAGTAAAAGTCAATTTTAAGTATGAATAAATTTTATTTCAAAACGTACTTCAGTAATTTACTGTTTTCATTTCCTTTTTAAACAGCTCTACTTACAGTATGGTCCAAAATTATTATTTTTTTTTAATTCAAGAATCAAATTTGAGCATAAGGAGAGTTATTTCGTTCGCAGTCCAAATGCACCAATGATTGATAAACGGTTTGAAAAAAAATTCTTTTAGTCATCAAAAGTTTCTGTCTTCAAATATGAGCATTATTATTTTAATGTGAAAGTAAAGTAAAAGAAAGTGCTTATAAAAATGTTTTAAAAAGCAATATTTCGCAGATACATCTATATTTAAAAAACTAAACTAAGCGTACTTGACATAAACGTAAAAAAAAATATTATATGTCTGAAAAAGTTCAAAATGAAAAAAGAAGCATTTTTTTCTTCTTTTTTTATGAATTGAACAGTCATTCAAATGTTCGAAGTTGGATTTTTTTCCAGACTTTTTCTTAATTTATGCGATAATAATTTCTATGTTAATTGCTTTTCATTAATTATAATACCGTTCAAAAAATACTTTCATCCTGTCTTTTTTCGGATGGTAAGAAATTTACCTTATTCAAAACACATTTGTTTTTATAAAAATTAATGAGTTTCGAAACATTTGATTATGAAATGAAACGGCTAAATGCTCTTTGACTGCAAGTACAGATGGAAAAAGTCTTCCACTGCTGCATTTATTTTATACTCCATTGAATCCAGAAAAAAATAAATGATTAAATATCCATTAAAAGAAATTTTTTATTTAAAACGCGTAGTTTCGAAGTCATTAAATAAAATGTTTACATAAAATAATTAAATAGATTTTCATGTAATTAAATGCATTCGTTTTATGACAAATAGGTATATTATAGCTCAATTAATATTTTTATGTTTGTCTATAAGTTTAAGAAGGCATAGTCCAAATATGGACTCAAAAATTCTTTTAGCGCATTACTCTTTTAATTTAAAGTTCAGTAACAAAGTTGCTATGCTATCTATAAGAAATCATATGAACTTTAAAAAGAATTAGCGAAATAATATGTTTTACATGTGAATAAATATCTATCACGTAAATATTTAATTAATGAATTTGCGGAATTTCTCACAAAAAGTTGAGATTGTATCCGTTTTGAAATTCAATATAGACCATTATGAGTTTTTTAAGTTTGCCAAAATACAGAGGTTTTTTTATGTAGGTTTCTTATGTGAAACAAATCTGAATATCTGACAAAATTTATCTATTAATGTAAATTTATTGAATTAAAATTATTTATGACTGTAAGTAATATGTTTCTTATCATGAACATAATTTTCATTTCTTTTTTTATTTGTATATGCTTTCTATCTAAATTTATTTGGATGTAATCCAATCGCATATTAATTAAGTAGAATTGTCATACATTTTTTCTAAACATTTTCTACTGGAAGAAGAAAAATCAGTCTTTTATGGACACCTAAGTTGGAAAAAAATTAAGAAGAGGGGAATGAAATCAGTGGGATAAAATTAACGAATTTTTGCGGCGAAGAACACAAAGTAATTTTATTCAGATTTTGTTTATGATGCGAGAGTGAAATATTTTTTTGAAGTTAATTAGAATTCCTTCATATTTAACTTCAATAATACGAAAAAACAACGAATGCATATTGAATAAAAATAAATTAAAGTTATTTTTTATTGTTATCTTTCATGATAATTCTGCCTGATATTATAAAGGAATAAATTTTATTCATGTTGCCCTTCTCACTTTGATTAGCTTCTCGAGCCTTTTGAAAATAGCGAATCAGCAATTCTATATAGATTCCATTCGAAATGACGCGAATTCCCCGTACGGAAGTTGTAAAAAGCCCAATCCCAAATTTGGCGTTCTTTATTCTGATTTGACATTCACCAGGAATTTGCACACAATAGTCCCAAAATGGTCATGGATATAATTTATCATCTAAAAATATATAAAGGGGAAATACGGCTGTTAAACCTCGAAACTTTTCGATTTTATGAAAATATATATATTATTTCGAGTCTTTTCGGAACAATTTAAAACAATCAGTGTGAAAAAAATTCCTATAATTATGAAAGTTATGAAGAAAAATGTATGCTGAAAATGGCCATATCTTTAAAGGGCTATATCTCAAAATGTGTTTTTTTTATATTGCGAGCACAATATCTCAAGAACTAGTCAATATTTTTACATAAAAGTTTTACTGAATATGTATTGTGTCTTACAAATTGGCCCACAATTATTTTTACATATTTTCTCCAAAGAAGTTTTTTGGGGGGGTAAAAAAAGTTGAAATTTTATTTATTTTTAACATTTTATTTTAAATTGTTATAAAAAATAGAAATTAAATTTAAATATTAATAAATTGTTGGTACAGTTTTCTTAAAAAACAGTTTGGATTACTTATATACCCAAAATATTGTGTTTAGACCAATATTTTATCCTTAATCATGCGCGCAAGGTGAATATCTCTTTTTTTTCTCCAAAAATTATACTCATATTTATTACTTTCTCAAATAAATACGTACCAATATGAAGGTTTGAAAATGTGTGTACTATAAGAGAAAGGACAGATATTTTTCTAGAAAAAAGTGAGTTTGTGAATTGCATTGTTTCAGAGCTATAATGTTTCGTATTTGATATTTTTCACCCCATCTGTTCGAGGTTTAAGAGTCGTGTGTCCCCTTAAATTTTTTATCCCTATACTCTATTAAATAAACTAGATGCTTCTATGTTTTTGAACAACCACAACTCATGTTCATTATGTCTACACTTTTTTATTGCATACATATGCATTTGGAAAATTTCCATACAAATCTGAAATTACTAAATCTTCAAAAATTCCAATGATCAAATTTCCTGGTCATCTCTGGTTATAAGAAATTCTTGATGCATGTGGTGACATCTTTTAGCAGCGAATCGGCTTATACTATTCGTAAAATTTCGTAATAAACATATAATTCGGAAATCAGTGAATCAACACTAAAAAAGTCTCAATAGAAAAAGTTTATAGAAATTTTTATTTCAAGTGAAAATTGTGAAATGGCCTTCATTGAATTTGTGATTTTTTCGATATTGTAATTTGCAAAATAACTTTTTCTCTATTCAAATCCAATTACATGTACTGTTGTATAATACCTGTGCAACTCTGTAATAAAACCCACGTGCCTCATTTGCATTTTTCTTTCAAGTTTCAAAAGAAGAAAGCATTTTCTCCCTTTCTATTATCGTAAGATACCTTAAAGTAAATAAAGGAATAATATTTTATATCTTTTATCTCTGTACTCAATTAAATACAATAGATTTTTTTAAATGTTTTTGGAATAACCACAGCTCATTTCAATTATGTCCACACTGTTTCATAACATATAGAATTTTTTATTTGGAGTGAAAAATGTGAAATGATCCTCACTGAATTTCTCATTTTTCCGATACTGTAATAAGGTAAATAATTTTTCCTTAAATTATATCCAATTACTTCATGTATAAAATTGCTGAGGAAGTCAGTCGAGGGAAAAGGTTAAAAGTTAAAATACATGAATATGGCTAAGAGAAAACAAACCAATGGAGGTTGACTATAGAATACCTGAGCAACTCTAAAATAAAACCTACGTGCCTCATTTGCATTTTTTCTTTCGAGCTTTAGAAGAAGAAAGCATTTTCTCCCTTTCTATTATCTTAAGATGCCTTAAAGTAAATAAAAGAAATTTCGAAAAGAATGAAATTATTTCCATCCACAGAGCGGCTAAGATTTTTAAACTGCATTACAAAGAAATCCTGTTGGACTTATTTACTTAAGAAACAATTAATTTTCCACACGAGAATGCTAAGCCAACATTTCGCGTTCCCAGAAATTTCATTTACGGATTTTCATTTCGAACGCGCTTACCAACGAAGCTCTGCAGATAATAGAAATACTTTTCCTTCAACATTAATGTGTTCCTTTTTCTTTATCTATTTCCCAAACACTCATACTTCCATTTCATTTTTATTTCAACTTTAGCTGGAATATGAATTCCGTCAAAAGAAATGGCCTGACTTTTATGGTTTCCCTTTATTTTAGTAATTTTATTTCCAGGAAAATTTTTAAACTAGAGAAAAATCATTATTTTGAGCTGTAGGTTTCGTGAAATCTGTTTACTTTTAAATCGTCGCTTCAGATTTTCGATTATATTCTATGCATTAGAACTTTATTGTTTCGTTCTTATGAGTGTTCTAATATTTTAAATTATGCCATAAAGCACATCAAAGACATTTATTGAAATGAAAACGTAGGTGTTTGAAATTATCTTTCAGTTCTTCGCTTTTTTTGTGATTTTTTTCTTGTTTTAATTGTAAAGATAATAAGATTAAGTTCTAATATTTTTAAGTGCATAGAATAAGAAGATAATCAATTTTCCTAACGGTAATTACATTCAAAGTAAAATTCAAACGCAAAAATATCACCTGCTTCGCGATTATAGCAATTGTCTAGGGCTTTCTTTTCATTCATATTTCTTTTTACACTTTGCATTGAAAATTTCTATAAATTACTTTTATTATTAATGAAAAATGGCTATCCAATAATTGAATTTCCGAGAAAATAATGTATTATTTTATTTATTCCAAAAATTACTATCTTCTAAATGTATTAAACTCTTTATCTTGCTAATTTCATAACGAAATGACAAAATTCTTTGAATAGTAATAAATTACATTTTAAATCTAAATTATGAAATTTGCATGTTCAGCGTAATTTGCACACTATTGGATATTTCATGAAGTCCATTAATAACAAATATATATAAAAAAATTATCTCTAAGAACAGAATTATATTTAAGTAATTTGTTCTCCTTCAGTTGCAATGTTTTTGAACATCATTTAATATTGTCTGTGAACTCTTCATACTCCCTGCCTAGATAAATGGCAAATTTGTTACATGTCCTGGACAAAATAAAGAATAGAAAAGAATTAAGAAAAATATGTATTAAATTATTTCTATTATTGTAATTAAATTCAAACCATTGATGCTTGTATCAAATCCTTCATTCCGGTATTTTTGCCATTGTGAAAGTCATGATAAAAATATTGTTTTCTTTGAATGTTAAAAGAAAGGCATAAATTTTATTTAGCTTTTATTTAGTAGCATACACCTCTTTCAATAAATATGATTGCGCTATGTGTTTAAAATCCTTCAAGATTGTTGAACCCACTTCTTACGGAAGGGAAAGGTACTAAGGAGAAAAGAAAGAAACTATGCGGTTTCTACCCGTCAGTGACAAAAACACTAAAGAGAAGAGAATTGTAGTCCGGATAATGGCAAAAATTAAAAGAAATGAAAGAGTTTCTGCTGTTGCCGCAGCAATGATGGGGAGGGGTAAATGGAATACGAAAGACTACGAGATTCTTGCCAAGTGGTTCAAACTAAGGAGAGAAAAAAAGAAGGGCGTTTCACTGCTAGTCCAAAGGTTCAGTGGATCAACTAAAATCAAGACGCTTCCGCGAAAAAAAATTTTAGTAAATTAAATGTGTTATAAATACTTGGACTTGAAAATATTTTAACCACGAGCAACGCAGGGCATATCAGCTAGTAATTAATATAATTCCGTTCGTCACTTTTAACTGCTAATTAAATTTGTCTTGTTTAACTAGCAGATAGAGAAAAAAAGAAAATTTAATTTGTTTCGCAAAGATGTCGAGCATTATAATTTTTTAACAGTTATTTTGATTAACTTTTCAAATTAAGTTTTTTTTCGATTTTTATTACTCTTTCTAGTCGCAATTACCAGAAATATTTTTACAAATAAATATGGACTAACATCTTGATGTCGATAAAACCATACAAACAGCTTAAAAATGCTAAATTTATTTAGATAAACTCATTATTATCAAACTTCATGTAACTTGTAAACCACAAAGCAGTACGAATTTATTACTCCGTCCTTTACGAATGTTAACACTCTTATTAGTGTTTAATGCAGAGACATGGTTAAATATTTTTATACTTTTTGCAAAGTTTTATTAGAATAATTTTATAAACTGATAGACAGAAAGGAATTATCTCACAAACACATACATATCTTTAATTGAAATTTTGTAAAAATATTGCTTTTTTAGAATTTGTATTTAGCATTTTCTGGCTTCCTTGATTGTAATTACTTGAATAAAATACATTTAGTTGAAAATGGTTTGGCTTTTTCACTTATAGAATAAAATAAAAACTTAACAAGCAAGAGAAATTCGATTTTCTCAAGAAGTTTAAAATCTAACAATGCAACATCAGTTTGCTGCTACATGCTTTGGAAATTGCATTAACACTAAGGCTTTCCAGTAATACTGTATCCCTTACATCTTCAGGATATTCAATCTAATAAATATTCTCTGATTAACAGATGGACAAAGAACAGATTAATTTGCTAAAAAGACTTATCATTTCTCAAAGTTTTTTTTAAAACTATCTTTCTTAATTTTTTTCTAGTCTTAATATTTAAAGATAATTGAAAGAAAACACATGAAGACCGATGAACGCTTTAATGTGGGAAAAAAAAAACAAGTAACTGAAATTCAACTAGTTTTGTAAAAATTCTAATATCTCAGAATGCAACACTTTATTCCTTAAATCGTTGGGATATTTCAACTAAATAAGCATTACTTGATTAACAGATGGGCGAAAAAACACATTAATTTGCTACAAAGACTTATCCTTCTTCAACGTTATCGCTAAACTATAATACTTAATTTTTTCTAATCTTAGTATTTAGTGATAATTGAAAA